>JANHGL010016785.1:7680-28260 GCA_024611195.1 Ceyx melanurus
GATGGGGCTCTGAGCAACCTGCTCTAGTGGGAGGTGTCCCTGCCATGGCAGGGGGTTGGAACTGGATCAGCTTTAAGGTGCCTTCCAACCCTGACCATTCTGTGAGTCTGTGGTTGTATGAATGCTGCCTGGTAACATTACAAGAAGTTGAAAACGGGCTCTTATTATGGGAGGTGTTGGACAATGCTGATTACACTTGTAGCTGCCCGAACTACAGGTATGCATCTAAATGAAAACAATAAAATCAGATGTACCTATAAACAAAACATAGAATCACACAATAACTAAGCTTGAAAAGTACTGTCTGGCCCAATCTCTACCAAAACAGCAGAACAGCAAACAGCAAAAGTATTCTAGCTGCTCATCATTCAAGAGATTTTGCTTTTCCTGTTTAAATATGCTGCTGACTAAAGCTGGACATTTGAGACAAGGAAAGATCCTTCAGCTGACCTCGTGTAGCTTCTCCCATCTTCTTGTCCGGTTTCTAATTGTCAGAACAAGGAGGCTCTGGAACAATCTTTGAATGAGAGCTGCAGGACTCAATCCAGCCTAATTGCCTCTGTAACAGAGCTGGGGCAGCCTGGAACAGAAACCTTTGGTGACCTATGGGTGATGGTAGAGGTTGCAGTCTTGGACTGGAGTCTCATAGAGTGTCAGTGAAGTCCCCACATTCCTCTTCACCATTTAAAATGCAAACCCCAAGCTTGCCCTTCCCTCAGTGCCCAGCCTGTGGCAGCAATCTCAGGTGACACTTCTGTGCCACTCCTTTCTTCCCCTGAATGTGTTGTCGTGTGAGGCAGTCAAGTGGCTTCTCCACTGCTTTTCTCATCCCTGCAGGCTCCTCTGTATATCCTGCCCCTTCCATGGGCTTCACTTTCCCCCATGGTCTGACTCGGACCTTTATGTTATGGTAACAAGCCCCACCTTGGCTCTGTGAGAATGACCAGCAGGGCACACGGTCCAGTCTTCCACAGGTTTCCTTCCTCTGCACGTTGGGAAAGCATCACAACAAAGGACAACCAGAATCGAAGGCTGAGAGAACTTTTATTCTGATAAAGAATCGGGTTGTATAAAGGTTGTTAAAGTTGACCAGCTGGGTGGTCTCTGCAGGCAAGTACTTCATCGAGCAGTGAAAACTCCTGGTCCTGTCCTCCATGGAAGAGATAGAGCTTTGCACGGCCCTCACTGCATTTGAGATGATCATATTTGCCTCTGGGCAGGCAGGCAAGGAGGAACAGGGCAGGGGCACTGTGCCCAGCTTTGCAAAGTCTGTCTTGCTCCTCTCCATCTTTCCCCCAGGGCTCTCTCCCCCCATCCTTGCAGGTTTGAGGTGAGCTGAGGAGTGTGGCCAGACTCCAGAATCAGCACATTTCTAACTTGAATCTATAGCTAGTCCTCCCATGTCACTGGGATTTGTATACCAGTGGCTAAAAACCAGCTTTGGCTTTAGGCCAAGTGCTTGAGCAGGGGGGAGCTGCCAAGTGGCCTTCCTCTCTGGCTTCAGTCCCCCTGACCTCCAGGTCTGCCAGTACAGCCCAGGATATATGGGGCGTGCTACAGCTGAGTTGCACCTTGGCAAAGTTGCTTAGTATTCATCCTTTGGGACTGGCTGGCTCTCACACAGAATAAGGGCAGCTCACAAAGAAGAAAAAGTTTGGGGTTTTTTTATTAAGTGGCTTGTTTTTTCCCCTGGAAGGAAGCCTGTGAGGCAGGCTTGACAAGATGCATGAGAGAACATTTATGCAGACGAGCAGTGTGGCCTATTTAAGAGGGAAGGAAAGAGCAATTATTCTGCAGCTCCATTCTGATGTTAACCAAAAAGAAAAGCTGCCAGGGTTTGGCAGAAGGGCCACATGCATCCAAGGAAGTGGTACTGGCAGCAGGGGGATTACAGGGGAAGGGATCCTGAATGGGAAGCAGATGGAAGCTGAGGCTTCTGCTCACAGAGTCACCATCCGAGGACACGTAGGAGCAAATGCCACGAGTGAAAGCAATGAACTCCCTCTGTGAGGCAGCCTGGGGCACTGTGGAAACTCAGCCAATTACCCGTGTAGTCATTTCCACATGAAGAGTGGCTGTGAACAGCAAGGCCTGACTCTGTTTCCAGCCCCCCCAGGTCACACAGCCCCTCAGCCTCGCTCCCCTTCCCAGCTGGAGCTGCCTGCTACTGGGGGTCCTGAAAACTGACCAGCACTCACGGACTCCTAAGCCCTCAAAACCAGATTCCCAGGGTGCTCTGATAAATAGCTCACTGAATAGCTTGAAGTTCACTCTCTTGAACTACAGGGTAGCAACTTTGCTGCCCTTTTTCTACATTACACTGAAGAATTTAAACTCAACCGTTGCCACTCACTGTGGCAAAGACAGCCACCTACTGTCACCTCCTTAGTGCATCCTTCTCTGTTCACAGACAGCAAGACTAGGAGGGCACACTTCCTAGCTGGCTCACTCAGTACCTGTGGCAAGAATTTATCTCCTGCAAGGTTCAAGAATTTCTAAGTTCTGCTTGTCCCAGCAGTATGATAGTCCCAGCTGATGTCTGGGAAGCTGCAATCTACCATAAGTACAAGGGATATCTCTCCTAACTGCCTACAGTGACTCTTTAGTGCTTTTTCATGTTGCTCTGAAAAAGAGGATTCTTGCTCTTTCTTAAAGTTGCATTTGATGATCTTCTAGGTCCCTTCCAACCCCTAACATTCTGTGATTCTGTGATTGTGTGATTCTGTGACATTGAACTTGGGTGGTCTCATCCCCTCCTTTCCTTCCCTGACCTTCCCACCCATCTGACTAGACTGAGGACACATATCTACATGAGTGCAGGAGTTGCACAGAGGACCCAGGTGCATCATCAGCACATGGTGAAGCATCACCCTGCCAGAGTCCAGTTGCACCTGCTGGGGCAGTGGTGCCAGCCACACAGTGGGCAGGGGCCGAGAGACACTGTGGGGAGGGCCCATGCAGCCTGGCACAGAGGGGCCAGCTGTTCCAACCTTGCTCCAGACGCTTTCGGCCTGTTTCACAGTCCTTCCCTGACTCCCGCAGCACTGACCCTTCAGCGAGGGAGCATGGACCAACATCAAAATAATGGCTTGAGGATGTTCTGTCACTTGGGTACTGTGTTTCAGATCATGAGATATTCCAAGTAACAGCTGAGCTGTGCACCTTCAGACTAAGAGAGAGAAACATTTTCCTGAAAGATATCTGACTCGCTCACAAGTTATTCTGGGTTGCCAGAACAGCTCTGTGGTCCTCAAGAAGCATTCCTCCTCTGAACAGGAGCATCCAGAACCATTATAATGCTCAGCAGTTCTTCAGAACTTGCACATTTGGCTGCAGTTTTCTGGGCCTTCAGTGTTCACCGAGACCTGAGCTCTTTTAGCTCCAGGTAGATAATACTTCAGTTGTGCATTTTCTAGCCTCCTTCATGTGAGAAAATGTCTAAACAAGACAAAAGCCTAGAGAAACTGATCTTACAAAATCACAAATCAGAGATCTGCCAGGTGAGCTTCATGGGTTGGCACAAAGATGCCAAGACCCAAGCAAATCCAAGCGTGTGACCCACGCTCCACTGCCACCTCCTGTGGGGATGAACTCCCAGCCTCACTGCTCTGCAGTGACCTCCACTCCATCTCTGGATCAGAAAGCACTTGCCTCTGAAGTCTCTGCTGCTGGTCCGTGCTGCAGCCCTAGAGCTGCTGACCCATTCTGATCCCTGCCCCGTGGGTATCTGGGCTCAGCACACAGGCCAGCACCTGCTGATCTGCCCTGGAGAGCAGAGCAGTACCACCCTGCCCGAGAGCTCCAGCCCACTGGCAGCCCTGAGCCTTATCCTGACACTTTAGTTGGCTTCTCAGGAGGGGGGGTTGTTTTGGGGAGTAAGGATCTCAGCTTGTGGTGCTCAGCTCTGAGGCCAAGCTGCTGCAAAGCCCGGGGAGCTAGAAGCACTGTCTGCACTGAGTGATCAGTGCCCATCTCTGCCAAGTCCCACCCGGCTCTAATCTGCACACCTCTGAACTCCTCCCTGCCTCTGAATCCTGCTGTCCTTCCATCTACTTCAGTAGGCCTCACTCTTGTCATTACGTGACTAGTACATATGCTGTGCTGCAGCCAAAAAAACAGCTTTAAACTGGGTTTTAGTTCAAATCCAGGAGCCATCAGGTATGGAACAGGCTTAACTGAGCTAGGCAAAGGCCTGGGCCTACCCCACAAGGCCTCCCTCTCTGAGGCTGCCCCACAGAGCAGAGCAGCTCTCACCCCTTTGCTCTCACTGACAAACACCACCACTTTGTTTACCTTTTTTTTTTTTTTTATTGCTGTTAATTCAAGGAAAAAGGTTGCATAAAATCCAATCTCTTCTAGAAATATAAGTGACCTTTCCAGTACATTTCAAATATCAAAGTATATGGTAAACATACAAATAAAGAGAAGGTAACATACCTCCTATTTACAGTACAGTATTTTAAATCATAAAATAAGTTCCATAAAGTACAACTGGCAGGTAATTCACAATACAAGTCCATTGGTGGGTTAACACCCTCACTTCAACTCAAACGCAGTTCATTCATTTCAAGTGGTCCAAAAATACCCAGATCAAATAAAAATTTTAATCAAAATAATTTTCATTTTACTACTTAAACTTTTTTTCTTTTTTTCTTTTTTTTAAATTAAAGCTTTAATCTACTTCCCTCCCCACTGCCCCCCCTACATGAAGTTTCAAAATGTACACTGGTGCTATAAATATAAATGCTACTTATGAAGTAATGTAGTAATCAAGCTTTTTTTTTCTTCAAGTTTTTTGTTTGTTTAGCAATTTATTAGACAGCTGAACCAAAAATGTCTTGTATTTCATCCCTCTGCAGGACACCAGGTTTGATTTTTAAGAAACCCCCCCTTTTTGCCATGAAGTGTGAGGAATGCAAACCCTATGGATATCTAGTGGTAACTGTTCACTGGTGTTGAATGCAGCAGTCAAAAAATACACTCATCTTCCAGATAACCTCAGTGCACTTTAGGAAATCAAATATTACCTGGAAGCAATTTAGTACATATATTGGCTTTCAAAAAGAAAATAAAAAACACAGCAGCATTAAACTTACTTACTGATGATACTGACATGATTAATACCATCTTAACACTCATTTCAGTCTTTCACATTATACTGAATTACAGAGTGGTAAATTGTTATAAAATAGTGACTTTGCTATTTGGTAGACAGGTTCTAATACTAATACCTGACTATTCTGTAGAAAACCATAGCTTTTGTTCAGTCTGAAAGAAAACATTTACATTCTAAGTACAATGCAACACTGTAATAGTTTAGGAAAAAAATATTCAATCGAGTAATGTTCATTCTGTGTTGACACGATGTAAATAGCTTTAAAAAAGGAAGAAATGCTGTCAACTTTCAGTACAGATTCAAACACACCGAGTACAACATTCATACCAGTTTTTTCACCATTGTGGCTGAACAGAAAGGCTAAAAAGCTACAATGGAGGAAAAAAAAAATAAAAATCTGTCGATTTCAGCTCAGTAATTTATCTAAATCCATCCTAGTCCACCCAGTTTCAGCCCCTCCCTGCTCTGTGTATTTGCATTTCTTTGGGACTCTAAGGAGCTGTCTTGTCAGGTACAGGAGACACAGCAGGTCACTCAGAGGAGGTGTGACCATCTCTCCACTCTGGAGCAGTGACGTAGGGTGTGGGCAGGCTCTGTACGAGCTGCCAACGCTCATGAGAGTCCCCGGGGACAACCAGGAAGAGAAAACAGCAGCACAAGGAGAACAGGGAGGTAGGGGAGAAGATTGTGATGGGGAACATGACCAAGTTTCTTCTTTCACCAAAT
This sequence comes from Ceyx melanurus, assembly GCA_024611195.1. NCBI lineage: Eukaryota > Metazoa > Chordata > Aves > Coraciiformes > Alcedinidae > Ceyx > Ceyx melanurus. Next base: position 13,523 of record JANHGL010016785.1, read on the forward strand.
GGCTGCTCCACCATGATGTCAGAGGACTTTTCTTTTTTTAAATGCAGTAAACATTGCACATGTCTCAAGTCTTCAGTGCAAAAGCATGGTCTGAATGCTCTGTTGATTGCTTGGCTCTGTCTGACATGCACTACACAAGCCTTCTGCAGAACCAGGAGACCAGAAACTCAGCTTCCTTCTTTTGTGGAACAGAGGTGCAACAGCAATGAAAAACTCCAAAAAGAATATAAAAGTGGGAATGTCCCCAAACACAAGACCAACCCTCCCCCTCCCACACACCCCTCTTCCCCCAGCTTCCCAAACTTCATGTTAAGTAGTCAATGTTTACTTGTTTCAGTCTGCAGAATCCAGGGTATCATTGGAAGGGGGAGGGGGAGGTGCGTATCTCAGTCTGTAAGTGCCTAAAACAGGAGAGAGAACTGCTAAGTCACTGCTCACAATTCAAATGGGTTACAAAACCACCACAAGGCATCAAATGGACATGCTCTTCAAAAGACACTATCATCCTCCAGCTCTTTCAGGGCAGCTCCTAACATTTTACACTGCTTTCTTCCATCTGCTTGCTAAAACACTAGATATTTTAAACAAATATCTAGACTGTAGCTATAGGACTTCACCATTACTGGAAAAAATGCAAAGAGAAGCCAACCTCTACCAGTTACCATCTTTTTGCTCCAGTTTGACCACATAAGTAACATCAGAATGGGTACAGGACAAGAATCAAACCACAGTTAGTGCTGTTTGTAAACACTGTTTCCTCAGTCTTCTGGACAGGGGGAGGAATGGCAGCCAGGACTGCAGCTATGGTCTAGTCATAGAATTTAAGATTCTGTGACTGGTAGCCAGGGCTGAAGCTGCTCCTTTTGATTTTTAGTTCCAATTCTGCCTTTTTGCTGCAATTCGTCTGAGAAGTTAAAGCAGGTTTGGTGTGTTGCATGATGGGGCACAGAAGTGCAGCTGACTGGCCATGTGATCATGCCACTGTTCTAAGGCTTACCTTTGCACAGGTGGGTGGTTTGGTTGGTTGTTTAAAATTCTCACAAGTTGTAAGAATCCAAGTTTGGCTCCTAGAGAGCAATTCTCTTTTGAGTTTTGCCAATGAAGCCTCAAAAACCACACTGACCAGGAATAGGGAAACTGGAACAACATGCAAACCTCAACATGATGCCAAAACAGTGAAAAAATAAGTGATTTAGGACTGATCTAGTTTGAGCTCCCAGCTGTGAATTACACCCATCAGCAACTGCACAGCAGGAACCCTGCTCTTTTGTGCTGCTCTACAGAACTACTAAGCAGGCAGAGAACACTCAGTGGCTTTAGAGCAGGTCACCAGTGCACACACTCGGTGGCTTTAGAGCAGGTCACCAGTGCATACACTCAGTAGCTTTAGGGTAGGTCGCCAGTGCACACACTCGGTGGCTTTAGAGCAGGTCACCAGTGCACACACTCAGTAGCTTTAGGGTAGGTCACCAGTGCACACACTCGGTGGCTTTAGAGCAGGTCAGCAGTGCACACTCAGTGGCTTTATAGTGCACACACTCGGTGGCTTTAGGGTAGGTCACCAGTGCACACACTCAGTGGCTTTATAGGGTAGGTCAGCAGTGCACACACTCAGTGGCTTTATAGGGCAGGTCACCAGTGCACACACTCAGTGGCTTTAGGGTAGGTCACCAGTGCACACACTCGGTGGCTTTAGGGCAGGTCACCAGTGCACACACTTGGTGGCTTTAGGGCAGGTCACCAGTGCACACACTCGGTGGCTTTAGGGTAGGTCACCAGTGCACACACTCGGTGGCTTTAGGGCAGGTCACCAGTGCACAGCCATTGACACAGAACACACACGCACGCCTTTCTGCAAGGCCAGCAACAGCACACTGAGGAGGGGAGAGAGCTAAACTCCAAAGCAGGTCCTCTGGGGGTTGTCATGATTACCTGGTTGGCTGGCCTCCAGGGGGGACTGCTTACAGTCCTGGGCATAGTGGCCACTCACACCACAATTGTAACACGAAACGTTCCCGTTCTTCTTGGGTCCCGACCCGTTGGCGTTGGCAACAACATTAGGTGCTGGATAGAGAGGGTAGAACCTCCCAAACCCTGCCATCTGCTGCATGCCATAGTTGGCCTGGCTCCCCATCACTGGGTCATGCATCAGCCCATTTGCATACGGAGCCTGAGGCAGGAAGAAAGGGAGTTGTGTTCCATTGCTTTGATGTGCTTGGCTGAGGTAGCTGCCATTGCAAAGTGATGGCAGAGTGAAGAAAGATGGGACTCTGTAGACTTGTCCATGAAGCGGGTTGTGATAAAAATAGCTATTAATCTGAAGGTTTCCATTGGTCCCACAGCTACACCTACGTCCACAAGATCCGCAGGGACCAGATCCCAGCTGCTGGGCAGGTAGCATTGTCCCGGTAGTGTTGTTATTCCCAACAGCATTTATGTAGGAGGTGCTGTCACTCTGGGCAGTGCTGTGTGTTAAAGCAGGGCTCGGGCTGGGGGCGGGGCCTGGTGTGTGGGTGGGGATGGCAGGAGGAACGGTGGACTGCACCTGACCGACACCTAGGCCAGCTGACTGAGGTGGGGAGGAGGTTGCTACAGAGTTCAACACGTTGGTGCTCTGGTTGGGCAGCACGCTGGTTGCGTGAGGGCTGCCGGGCAAAGCGTATGAAGCTGGGGGAGGTGGCGGTGCTGCCGTGGAAAGACCAGCTGCTGGAAGAACTACCTTGAGATTGGTAGGCTGAGGGATTGCTCCTGGGTTTCCCTCAATGTGAGGCACCATTTGATTCAGACCTACCACCTGGGATGCGGGTTTTGCAATGGGATCTGTCGTAGGAACTGGGGATCCAGGGAAGCTGCCTGGGCTGTGCACTGGGATAAAGGCGGTATTTGGTGATCCAATACTTAAGTTTCCTGTTGGCTGCTGTGGTCCATTAACTGTGCAGCTTTCTGACAACCCCTGTGGAGAGGGCATTTTCAATCTGTGTATTGCCAAATGCAAAGCAGGGCTCCCAGGCTGGACAGAGTGCGGAAGAAAAGTGGATGGGACTGGCAAAGGGGATGTCATCAGCTCCAGGCGTTTCTCTGGCTCCCCAGAAGTCACTGGGCCCATGCCAGCAGGAGGGGAATTTGCAGACTCTCTCCCTGGTGAGACAGCAACAGGTGTGGTAACCAGCATTCCCATGGTCTTACCATCTGCAGGTATGGGTGGTGGGACAACAGCCTCGGGCTTCTGGGCAGTGCTGTGCATCACACAGTGTAAGGCAGGCATGAAGGAGATGTGTTGAAACTTTGCATTCAAGGGATCCTCTGAAAGGCTTCCGTTTTCCTTATTCACTGAAGAGATCTGAGCAGAGGATTTGTTCATGTTTGAGGAACTGACAGCACTGTAGCCTGTAAACCTGGTTGTATTTTGATTCCCAGAGTCTTCAGAATTGCTGTCTGTATCTGTGAAAACAAAAGCACTTGTCAGTCAGAACAAATCTGAGACAATGGAGAGTCATGCCCTGGACTCATTTACCCATATAAAGCTTCCTAAGTTTGATGTCAGAAATGACAGTTATGTCTTCCTGAACCATAACAACTGAAATGATTTTCATTCGTCCAAGCTAAGTCCATCTCCATCCCCTGTCCAAGTAGCTACTGTGCCTTTGACTTGAGTGTATCTGCAAATCTGAAGAGCAGGATACAAAGTCAGGAATTTGCAACAGCCTCGAAAAGACCTTTACACGGCTCACTCACACTTGGACAGAGTGGCAAAAGAAACTCTCAATACAAAAAGAGGGGCCTGTCAGGCATGCCACACGCAACTTGATAGCAACCAGTCCCTTTCATGCCAAAGCATTTCCCATTACTCCTGTGATTTCTCAGGAGAGCTATGCCACTCATGTCAGTAAGTCACTCCATGTGTGTAGCAAGCCAAGTGGTATTTAAACAATCCTGCCTTCAAACTGTCTACCACAAAACCCAGAAAATGTGTTCTGTGGCTAATTCAGAAGCAAAAGCAGGTAATAAAACTAACTAAACAGCTAATATTATAATCCACAGCTAATAAAACTAACTAAAATTAATACAAGAGATCAGTCCAGGAACAAAAACATCAGTGCACGTTGTACATAAAAATACAACCTCTGTCTTTTTCTTCTTCACTATCAAAGCTTTCCCTTCCATCATGTCGTGGACTAGAAGGAGAACTGTAACTTTCAGATGATGTTTCTCCACAGGTATCGTGGCCAGATCCAGCATCCAAATTCAGATCTAGAAATAAAAATTGGTATTTTTATGTTTCACCTCAGCATATGAAAGGGAGGTTATTCTGATTCACTCCCATCTCACACTAGGTCAGATTTTTGTTTGCCCCTAACCCCTGTACTCCTGGCATTCCCACTTCCAGCATTCAGGACTGGTCTTGTCCTTAAATTTACAGTGACCGAATCCTTGATGTTAAAGAAGATGACACTAACAATTCCTATTTATGCAGAGTAGTGAAAAGAATTATAATTGTTAATAAATTTTGTGATGCTTATACCAAATAGTGCTACAATGATAACCTCCTCTGAATGGTAGCAATCCAACAGTTCCATCCAAAGAGATGCCAAGAGATCAGCAAATGCAGAAAGATCCAAAGAAGCAACATCAGGCAACATCCAAATAATACACATTTTTACAATTAACTCTTCCAGGGCAGGGTTTACCAACTATACCAACAAAATCTGTTTCAAGAGAAGGAGGTGAACCAAAGAAATGTGAAGCTGTTTTCTCATTCCCTATGAGACCACTAGAAACTCATTTGCTGGAAGAACAGCTGTCAGGAGAGATTTTGGATGCTACTAGAAAAGTCAAGCAGTCAGCAAGCAAGCTCTAGCTTTCAAGTTCAGCCTCAGAGATGAAGCAGCAAGACAGAGGCACCACTAGCTTAATGAAAACCACCCAAATCTCAGCTGGCAAAACTTCAGGACAACATGAGAACATTTTTGTTGTATTAATTATAATCGACTGATATTTAATTTATACATTATTAATTCATTTACTATTGTAACTCAAGTGTAACAGGTTGGAATGGGTCATCAAAAAGCTGCCTTAATGCTTCAGTTCTTGACATGATTTCGTGGATTAAACCTGTATTTGGTTAAATTATTCTAACAAGTGTTTGGAATACCCAATCTGGAGCAGGAGTGTCAACACATCACTCAAAGCAATTGATTCAAGTGCTAGTCACAACAGACCAAGTCTTCACAGTTAAAACTGGTGCATCAGAAAAGCTTAAAAAAAAAGAGGGGAACAAGGAAGAAAGCTGGAAGCAGTTACTGCCTCAAAACAGCATTTCAAACAGCCTGGATATATAAAGCCAGGCAGAGAATCAGACTGCAACAGGATTTATTTTCTTTAGGCTATGTCTTCGACACAGTATCTCAAAAGATATTTGCATGTTTCTACACAAGTGCCCAGGTAGAAAGCTCATCTCTGAGCAGGACCTGATTGCTCCCAGTCTCTGTGAACTGCAGTTTCTTCCTGAAGTGGCCTTAACTAGGCAACAGTGCCAGGCAGGCAGCTTCAGATCTGTAGAGCAGTGGGTAGTGAGCAGACAGAACTCCTGTGGCAAAGCACTCCCTGTTTAACTTTGCACTACATCACACACTGCACCACCTTTAAGGTTCTCATCAGTTCAGAAAAGCTTGGTGCATTTGGCCTGACAAAACCAGAATCAATCAGAAATGTACACAGCAAATCTGTCCTGTAGAGCATGTTTCTGCTTGTGCAGCCCTTAGCTACAGCTTGCTACAACTATCCTGATTTTACTGTGTTTCTGAAAGGTGAATTCTTAAAGTTTTAGTCAAATACTGTTTGCAGAAGGTAACAAAAACTGCCCATAACACACATGACAATAATTTAGGTTGGGCTCCACCTGGAATTCTCAAAGGTGACAAACACTGAGAAGAATGAAGGCTTAAATCAAGACTGTATCCCAAGTGGAAACATGGCACTTTTGAGTCCTTTCAACACATGCCAAATAGGTGGTGTAGAAAAAGGCAATCTTTTGGTTAATGTTCTGTTCCAAGAGCTAAGTGTAAGAGAGGGAAGGCCACAGATACTGGCAGCTTAGAAACCATCAAGCAGGCCAAGCCAATGGGAATTTGTAATAAAGCTTGGAGACTCTAAAAAAGGAAGACAAAGCTCATTCTGCCTTGCAACTGACTGGTGTCCAGCCTAGGCACTAGAAGGAGGGGGATGACACCCTGCAGGGCAGCAGGCACAGCTCTGGGAGTTACTTGGTTAACACACTACAGATCAGCAGTGGTTCACACCAGAGGGGTTTTACACAGGTCCCTCCTGGGCCACTACACACCAGCTGAAGAAAATAGTGAACTGAAAAGAGAAGACTGATGACAAGGTGCTGGAGCTCCACACACTCAGACTGCCAGCTTTCAGCAGCCCCACAGGAACAAGGTACCTGTTATGTCACATAAAGCAACTTATGGAGGCTTTACTAGTGTTTTTCCAGTGACAACTAGAAAAAGACATACCCTAAGCAGCTGCACATGGAATACTACATCTGGCATGTTCTCTATAGCAAGTCAAAGCACAGACTAGACAGTGAACATGCTGATTTGCACCAGAACAGATTTCAGTCTTGTGATCTCCCCTTTTCAGCAGAACAATGAATAAACTAGCAAAGCCAGAATTACTGTTGTGTGTAAACAGCTTGGGACAAAGTGTCTTACCTTTCCCTGTCTCTGTGTGGATGTGCTGTGCTGCTGCAACTCTCAATCCATTAGTCCTGGTACTCAACCTGCAGTCAGCTTTCTTTGCTTTCTCCCTGTGTAAATAATTTTCAGGTTTGTTTTTCCCCCCCTCAAATGCACAGGCACAAATAACCAATGAACATATAATGCCACTGTAAAGAAAAGCAGTGACTCAAGGCCAGACATATTAATAGCTATGATAACACAAGCATAATAGACAGCTAAGGGCTATTAGTGCAACATATCACAAACTAACTTGCAAGCTCTGCTGGCAATGGTGCAGCTAGCACTGAAGCAGCCTTTGGCAGCTGCTGTGTGTAACCCAGCTGTACATCAGGCTGGCACCAAAGTCAACTTGGAAGTGGGCAGATAAGGGTGGAAATGTTTTCATTTCCTCACAGTGCAGGACTGTGAAGCCAACATGAAGTTCTGAAACCCTCTGAGATGCAAACTGTCTTTAAGAAAGGATTTCAGCAAGTTGCTACACGCTGCATAATGATAATTTTGATTTCCAGGGTTTTCTGTACAGCTTTACACCTTTTAACAAATAAATATAAAAGGAAAAAAAAAGGCAATTCAGTATCAGCTAAAAACCTACTTATGCCCTTTCATATTTCTGCTAATGATAAATATCTGGAGAAATTAATGCATAAGAATGTTCGAATTTTCAAGTCATTTCTTCTCAGAAGGTAATGTAAGGTTTCTTATGGAGATTGGCACCAGCTCTTGTTCCACAACAGCAAAAACCAAATGACCTAGTTTATTGTAGACTATGAACTCATTATACTTTGTTTCTGGATTACTGGTTACATTTGATACTTACTTTTCCAGCTGGGACTTTCCTTTCTTCTTACCTACTGTAGACAGACTTCGTTTTTCCACTGTATGCTAGACAGAAAATACAAAGATGCCAATTAAACAGAATCTGTATCATAAAAAACCCTTCTAGACTGACAGGTCTGAGTCCACAACTAGTGTGTTCACAGGATTTATCACTATAGAAACAACTATCTGCATAGTGCATCCAAGTCTTTGGAATAATGCATCTTGTCTTGTGCTTATGCCATTATCAGCAAAACACTCAGCAAATTACTACTTGCAAATAATCAAATGCTTGATACTGTGCTGTTGCTCCACTTGAGACTAAAAACAAATGTGTTGAATAACATAACCACTAGAGAGGCAAATCACAAGGCTTAAGGGGATACATAATTAATTTACTTAAGTGAAATTATTTGATGGTTGGGTAGCATGTGGCAAAATGTTTTTACATACTGAAAAAGCAGGTATCCAGCCTTAAACTAAACTCTAGAATATAACCTAAAAGCACATAGCATCTGCATAATTCTTTATTACTAGCTGCTGGCAATATTTCCTATCTGGCAAAGAAGTAAAAATGATGAAAACTCACAAAATAATATCTGTCCAAATATGCTACATATGGACCTTCTCTAAACAGGAAGCAGTTTTGCCTCTGCCTTAGTGTGTTGTTTTTTTCTGGCCTGAAGCTTGGAACATTTCAACCTTTGATGCAGGCTACCATTTCATCATTAGAAGCAAATCTCAATTCATTGTTCTGCTTTGCAAAATAAGGGAAGTGTTTTTCTTTGGCTTGTTATGCCCCACATAATAATCAATAGCCAAGTTCTGCATGTAGAATAACAGTAATTTCAGGCAATTTTAACATTCAGAGGTTTTCAGATGTAAGCAATGAGTAACCTTCCCCCCCTCTTATATAAGACATTATGACAGCAATCTAAACATACTGACAAAAAAATAACAGGAATGTGTCTGATTAGAAATGAACTTTAAACTCTTGTGATCACTTATATCCTACTGGGAAATTGTTTACAAATTCATAAACAAGATCTGCAACATCATGAAATGTAAGCGATTAACAGAGTTTTTCCCATCAAGATCAGCAGCAACTTAAATTTTGACAGATCCTTGTACAATTTGAGCAGGGCTCTTCATCTTTTAAAGCTAAATCTAATTGTTTAGTGGACAGTCTTCTCAAACGGCTCAGAATATTGCTTTAGAGACACATCAGCAACACACCTGGTCAAGTAAGTTAGAACAGTGCTCTGGGTGGTGCTGGACAATGCAGCTTTTCCTTCTCCAGTCCATGACCCCATTTTGCTCAGAGTGTGGTGTGTTAAGGCCATCCAGTGAAGAACATTTTGCACTGCTAGTGGTGCTAAAAGGAGAAAACAGAAGTTATGTTGATGTTGCCAAACCTGCAGGCTTCTTACCAACACAGGCAGTTCCGCAGCATGCTGGGAATCTCTTGTTTTGCTTTTAGGAAACCCTAGAAATTCTCAAGAGATTTAGAAGCTGTCAATTACAGTTCTTCTGCTCTAGAGTGATACTAATGAGCTGGACATAACTGGAGTTAGCTTTTCATTTGTCTACCATACTTGACACAAAATTCAGAACAAAAGAATTTGTAAAAAAATAGGATTGAAAGAGGAGTTTCCATGGACATTTCTGCTCTTAAGAGTCTTTTGCTCTGTCCTTTTCATAACAGGTGTGGGGAAATTTTCCAGACATAAATTAATTCCTATTCATTCTTCTTTATATTTCAAGATAAAGCTGGAATGAGTCTGTAACCCCTATTTCAGCATCCATCAGGCATTTAAGAAAAGGAGTGCAAGGCTACTTAGAGATCATGCTGCAGATGTTACATTTTAATTTCATCTTGCTTTAGATTTTTACTTTCAGGACTGATAGTTTGAGTAGTGCTGGGAAAGGGGAGCTGCATTTAGCATTTACTTTGGACCTTATAATGCCTTCCACTACAGCTTCTCTCCACAGCAGCTAGTCAGAAACACTAACTAGGTCTGAGAGCACTGGTGAGCAAAGATTGCAGGAAAACAGCATGGAGCTACATACACTTTTCATGTATTGTAGCAAACCTGCCCTACTACTGAAATAAGTGCTCAAAGTGTTCAAACTACTCAAAAGACAGAGTATTTGAAAAACAGCTTAAGAAAATGCTAAGAACCCAAGAAGGTCCCAAAATCCAGACATGATCTGCACAGAGATAAGTAAGGCCACTTCAGAAAATTCTGCTGATAGAGTGAAGTGAATCCACTGCCAAATCTGCAATCATTTCATGTAAGCTTTGTTATTCTTAATATTTTTTATCTCATATGTCCCTTTCACTGCTGCCAGTAAATGTTTGGACCTTTTCAAGAGTAGAGCTCCCATACTGAATAGAAACAAAAGGTAGGCAGATGTAAAAGTGTTCCTGGAACATACAGCAATTCTGTTAGAGATTAACTGCCCTTGACTCCAGGCACATTTAAATGTATTCCTTCAGTGCCATTAGAAGCCCTAAATAAATAACAGGCACATCTTTTAACACAGATACACACCTTGACCAGAAGAGGAGTAACAGGCAAGTAGCAGTCAAGTACCAAACACATTTTCCTGCTTATATAAGCAGAAAAAAATAGCTAGGAAAGGAGTTTATATCAGAGATGTTTGTGCAAAGGGCTGTACCTGAAAGGCACATCCTGAACTACAGTCAGCTCCAGTGCTCTTAATTAGACAGTGAGTAAGAAAAAGACTTGCATTTTTTTTGTAACTCTAAAGTGCTATACATTCTTACAACTTCAGAGGCACTGGTATAATCAGAGATTTTGTCAAGATAACATTGTCTTCTTGAAGAAATGGAAGTTGAAAGTAAGTAGAGGGGTGAAAAAAAACCACAACAGGAACAACCCACTAAGTTGTCCAACTGGCACTTTCACAACAATCTTGTCTGTTAAAGATCTGTGAACCTCAACCAGCACTGCTCTGTGCTATGTTGATACTCCAGTTACTGCAATTCTGGGTAATATTCCACCCCCTCAACTTAAGCAGGGAAGATTTACAAAAATTTGGGAAAGAAAAGTGTTCCAAATGACCTAGACCTACAGATTTAGAAATAGGATATTAATAATAGGATATTACAATTAGAAATAACAATAAATAATTTGAAATTATCTAATACAAATTAAGTTAATAACACCCCCATAAACAAGTAAATAAAAATAAAAAAGAACACTCCAACCAACTAAAAACCCCACAAACAAGTTTTCATCTAGAAGGATCCAGTCTCAAATCACTAGCAAATGAAGTGCAGAAATGTAGCACATTCCACCCCAGTACCTACTTGGCAACAGGACTTTTTCCATTAAGTTTCTTGTGAACTGTTGTATGTTGCATTACATCTGGAAAAAAACAAACAAAGCATGATTTCAATAGCAGTATTTATTTCCTCTTTTAGATTGATCCAACAAATTAATCATCACCATCATCAGATTAGCAGAAGACATCTCTGCTACAGAGGCCAGGCTTCAATTAGTGCTGCAATCTGAGGTGCAGAGAGGACAGAGCAGTTAGTACAGGCAGTATCATCAAGACTCTTTACCTTTCATGTCACAGAAGAATTAAACAGAAATATAGTAACTGTAACAACAGTTAGTCTCCTCAACTCTGCATTTAATCTAAATACTAAATGTGTGACTGAATACCACCCAGGAGGAGAAGATGAAGAGAGAAGGATTCAATCAGGAAAGTACAGAATTTTCTATTTTTTTCTAAACTGCTACAATGAATCTCAAAACCATGTCACACATTCTGAATAGTGAATGAAAACAAGTCACACAAGTATTGCATTCTGAACCTCAAAATCCACTGTGCAAGCAAGGCCTTACAAATAACATTTGACATAAAAAGAGATACTGCCTCAAACTAGAAACGACTTTACATGCTCTACCCTTTTTCCTTTAAGGCAACTTAAATGTTAACAGAATCAACTTAATTCCAACAGTTGATGACCTTAGCCTTTTTGGTAGCCTGAATTTCTCTAATTTCTACACATAAGCCCAAATTATTATTTGGAAAATATGAATTAACATTTTTTGAACTTCTGCACTAGAATGGCATAAAAGGTGTTCTGAAAATGCAATTTGTAGTTTCATCAGGTGTACAGATTCTTTTTCTTAAGAACAGTATATAAGCCACTATTTGAGCCATTTTAATAGATATTGTAAATTTACTTGGTGTGTTCTGAACTCTAAAGAATATGGTAATGATTTTTTTAAGAAAAAGCTGTATTGACTGCATGTGTTGATTACTGACTGCACAGAAGATAACCACAAGCTGCTTCTTAGTAATAGGACAGGAATGTGTTGTTCTAGGAAAGCTAGTATGAGAGTGTTCAGTGGTCACTGTTCACTCAGTCCCATTTCTCATCTTTTCTGGAAGCTTCTTGTTTGCTACTGAACACAAACTGTCTCAACATTCCTTTCAGAACAACACTTCTGATGAGGCTGCTGCTTCCACATGCGTTTTGTGATATCTGGAAAACATCTGTTTCTCAGGGTGTAACCAATACTCACTACATCCCAAGCAGTGACAGCCCAGAGTACAAAAGCAGCAGAGGTTAGTAGGAAGGGGAAAACTTGAACGTTTCTGTGTAAAAATAAAAGCTGGACCAATGTGGCACATTTAATGGGAACCAGTCTGCAGCTCTTCAACTGCTGCACTCATCTCTGAACCCTGGTCTCTGAAGAAGCAGTAAAGACATGAAAAGCTCCACGCAGTCTTGGCTTCAAGAAAATGGTGAACTGCACCCTGCTAGCTGCTCAACACTGCTGTGACCTGCCGCATCCATGCTGTATGTTGTCACTCCCCCTTCTTGAGTTACATAGCAACCTCCTAAGGAGACTGCTGAACGTACACAGAATATCATTGACATTGCAGGTTTCATTCCAATCTCTCAGCAATTATCAGTCAACTGTATGATTTGCAGAGCTGTGGGAACATTGCTCAGAGAACCACCTTTAAGCACACAACTACCTTCCTCCTGACTTGAAGCTTCTGAACTGTCCTCCTTGAAGTGTTCTGGTGCCTTAATCGTCTTCAAAGAGGGTTGTAAGTTACCTGCAGAGAATAAAGTTCACTTTATGGATCTTGAACAACTGGCAGTGTCTGAATGCTTGCACTAAACTGGAAGCTGGAAGACTGAATTTACTGGTCTGCATGGGGCAGTAACTGGAACATCATCTCCTTCAAATCAGGCCGTCTCCAAGAGTAAAAGTTCTATGGAGATAGTTTTACTTTTAACAAAAGAGAGTACAAAATTTTGGTGCAATTTCAAAAGGCTGGGACTGTGATTTTAGTATTAGAAATGTTACCCTTCACTTCAGATTTGTGTTATAATCCTTGGGTGTTATAGCAGGAAAGGGGAGGAGACTGACAATAGTTACCAGGATTCTTCTGCAACAAGCTACACTCCTCCATTGTTCACCTGCCAGAAGAGACCCAATTTGGGCTGAAGTCTTCCAGGACCCTCAACACAGTCTTCACAGCCAATTTTTGCCTTTTTATGACAGATGGGATGGAAAATAAGTGGCAACAGTATAAACAGGTTAAAATTACCACTGCTGTGCTCTGAAGAAAGGACTTTAGGTTGGCAATGAATGCACCTCTAGAAGTCTACTCCTCTCAGAAAGTTCCAAGTTAGTGCAGGTAAAAGCACCTCAAAGCTGTTGCTTAGGAGGTTGAAACATTGGCAGAAGACCCTTCTGAACAGTCTGCACTATGCCCTCAGAGATCATGCTCTAATGAAGTCTGCTGGAATCAAAAGTGCACTCCAAGCTCAAGTGTCTGAAATAGCTGATGTTATAACCCAAGAGGGAGCTAAATGATCTCCTTAATGGAAGCTTGGGGGCATAATTACACTTGGTGAATATATCATTCAGTGCACTAATACTTAAGGTATAAAGACCTTCACTGAACAGAGAATTTATTTCCATGTAGGTTTTACTAAAACCATAACCTTCAGAAAGAATGTTTTTGTATTTCAGAGAAATGGTGGTTTATCCCCAACTCTAAACAGCAATTGAAAAACAATTTAAGCCACAAACACTTTGTCTGCCAATTAATTCTGTAATCTGATTTGAGAACTACAATGAAATTTTTCACTATGTTCAAAATACACCATCACAATATCTAACTTGCAATTCCAAATATTAGCAAGATTCCAGGAATCCCAAGCTGGAAACCAGAAAAAACACAGAGGTGACCACTAAAACAAAACCTCTTAAGCCACTTAACTGATGTGATTTTGAAATGAGCAGGTTGAGTACTTTTTTTTGTCTTAGTACAGCTTCTCTGAGCCTGCACCACAGGCAATGTGACTGAGCTACCCTAGACAAATCCCCATGCCCCCCTTCTTAGAAGAAAAACAACTGTGCTTAAATTTATCACACTGTCTCCACCAAATTCCTTCTTAATATCTAACTCAATGTCAGGGCCCTGAAACAAACCAAAGGGCTTTGCAACCTCTTCCCCTGCCTGCCCAAGGGCTGCACCTGCCCGTGCTCTAGCCCCAGTCTGCTACAGAGCACTTCTGCCATTCTGGGGTCATTCTCTGCCTCCCCAGGGGTCTCCACCCCTGGAGCTCAGGCTCCTGCCTGGGGTACACTGCACCATGCCCATGCATGGCTATGTGCCACACTGACTGTTCTTAACCCTCACCTACTGACTTGCTTTCTGCCTTGACCTCAAAGCTGCCTCACTGCTTTGGACTTCTCTGGTAATCACCAGGTTCTTGTCTGCCCCTGGTCCTAATCTTCCTCACAGCAAGCTAAGCCCAGTGCTTTCTGTCCTAGCTGTCAGAGAGAACTCATCATCCTCTTTGCATCTCCTTTAATATTTAAAGACTAAAGTAATCTTCCATTGGAATTTTTCCTCCTCTCTGCTAAACAATTAATTTCCTCATCCTGTCTGTCATTTAGTTTGGATCTGACAAATCCTTATGAGCTTTCACACACCAAGCATTTATTTATTGTTATAACTATTATCTCCCATTTATGATCACATCATTAACATGGCTCTCTGGTGCAAGTTGGGGCACAAGAGGTTTAGGGGAAACACAAGGAAAAACTTGTTCCCAGTGAGGGTGCCAGAGGCTGGCAGGGGCTGCCCAGGGAGGTTGTGGAGTCT
>JANHGL010016786.1:9010-23041 GCA_024611195.1 Ceyx melanurus
TGACTTGGTCTAGGTGCCCCTGCTCTGGCAGGGGGGTTGGACTAGATGATCTTCTAGCTCCCTCCCAACCCCTGACATTCTGTGATTGTGACACAGCATTGGGAAGCTGTGTAAATATTTCAACTATTCCATCCCCAAGAAAACTAGGACGTCATCCTTGCCCTGACACAAACACAGGTCACGCAAGCGGAGGCTGCTGGGCCGTGGAAAATCGTATCCTGGAGACATTTAGGCCAAGTGAAGAGTCTTTACACATTACTGTCAGACAATTTGCCTCCACCAGTTATATTGTTATTATTGAAGTCATTATAAGCGTTTTCTCAATAACATGGGAAGTATGCAATTGCAGACACACACTCGAGTCCTATGCCCAAATCGGGTTATTTCGTTCATAAGCAGAGAAGCAAGGGAAGAAAGAGGAGGAAGTCAGTAAATCATTACCATTATTCTGTGACTTTTTTAAAAATGAGGAAACCAGTGTCACAAGAGCAAAGCAGAGCTGAGCTCTGCATGCAGATACTCAGCCCCTCCTGACCCCAGATGTAGAAGAAGCCTACTGCATAATTTCCAAGCAAGATGCTGATGCAAATAACGAGTTTTTCCATGTAATGACAGGCTCAAGTACTGACCCTACAAGTTGCCTGTTTGGGTTGGAGTTTTTCAAGATTTCCAAGACTCTTGCACAACTGAAATCTAATTATCGACAATATCTCGATTTATTTTCTTCCACCCCAATTCCAAAGCTTGTAAAACATGGGGCTCCTGATTCTAATCAGAAACCCAGAAACCTATAAACAATGTGTAACTTACAGATGCCCTTCAGTGCATCAGAATGCTTTTAGTATGGCTCTAAAATTCTAAATGACTCCATATTATTTAACTCCAAACTTGCTCATATTTTAAATGTCATGGTGTCAGACTAAGTAATAAAAAGTTTAAAAGCTAATAACTGAACTCAACCAGTAACACTCGAGCACTGTATTTAAGACTGAACAGACTGATGGGATATTTATATTTTCAATTTAGGGAATAATTATTTTTCTCGTTTTATTTTTTTGGCCGATAAACCAGAATTTAGACTTACGATGAAAATGTGGTTATGTAATAATCTCCAGTATGTACAGATGCAGCTGTAAGCTAATCATAAAAAATAGTATTTCAGATGATCACACGTTTTTCAGCTTCATCTGCTCTTTTAGAGATTTTTCTTAACTATAAATTGAGCTGGAATTTCATTTGCTTTTCACACTAAATTGCCTCCAAGATTTTATATTCATTAAAATAAATGCCACAAGTTGTATTTTTAGATGGTGGAACTCCATCCTCATAAAATAGCATCGTACAACTAAATCCTCACACCCCAGTGAAGTAGAAAGACAAATACGAGTTACGCTGGCTGATCAAGTACATTTCCTAGCAGCAGGAAAGTAAAAAGTCAGTATGAAAAAATCTCACCTCTCAAAAATAACAAAACCCACTTAAATACTAGCAAGTCATGCCTGTCATCTGTATAAAACCCAAAATAATCTGCTGCCAGCAAAATGTCCGAGTGCCTCTGTCACTCCTCCCAACACCAACCTTTCCTTGACTGCAAGGGCTCTGCTGTTACACTACACTCATTAGAATGGAATTTGTGCTAACTTCCATGTACCACGACTTACTAATAGGATTGCTAGCAATTATTATACCGAAATGAAATCAGCACAAACTATTAGATCTGTTTAAACAAGTTAAAAATAAACCTTGATTAAATGTTCTTTTTAAAGAAACTGCTCATTAGGGCTGCAGGGCCTTCCGATAAATTGGTGTTTCATTAACATCAAAGCATGAATCAAGTTTAAACTCACTTACCAAACAAGTTATACTTAAAAAACAGCTTTAAAAAATAACCTGGATTACAACCATCACACAAGATAGTCACTAAATGGGCTCCTTATTTACGGAGTTCAGAGATTTGAAACGAGAAAATGCTTTTTCCACGAGGCAGAAGGGAAAGGATATAGAGCAGAACTGTTGGTATCCCACAGCACTGGATTTATTCCCTGAGCTGGGATGCACACTGCAGTTTGCTAGTATTGAGCCAGAAAGATCTCAGGGTACTGAACTTGCAAGAGAAGACACAAATATACTGCTTATTTCCAATGTTTCTATCCAGAGAGAAAAAAAAATAATAAAATTAATAATAAAAAAAGCAAAAGGGAGTTGGAACTTGAATTTGTCTGAATATTTTCCATTTTCTGTTTCTAAACTTATTGTCTGTCCTGTAGGCTGAAGTACACATGCTATGTGAAATAAGTTTAATGAAAGGATGGAGGTTAAAAGTGACAAACGCTCGCAAAGCTGCCCGAGAGGAAAATCTTATTTTCCCAAGCATGCTTTTATCACATGTATAATTTTATCACATGTATTAGAAAAAAAAAATAAAAGTTCTAATTAACAATTCTCTTACCTCCCGTTTCTAATTTAAAGAAAGACTTTAGATGCTTTTTTTTTAGTGCTTTAGATGCACTGGGCAGCTTCTCAAGATAAAAATGATTTTATAACAGTCTTGCGGTCATCATAATTATCAAAATAAATTAATTAACTCAGGATAAACAAATGTACTCGTTACATTATACCACGGAGTACATATATTTTGAAAAGCATTTTTAAAGTGGCTTTTTGATATAACTATCACAGCAGATCATACAGTCATTTTAACCACCATTTGTTCTGTCCTTTTCCACTGCTGTCTTCTAAAGGGTACTAGCTACCTTTCCTTCACCAGTATTGCAACAAAAAAATGTTCTGGTTTAAAAAGGATCAAACCTCCCAGTTTAAGTAATTAATATTCCTTAATTAAATTCACCAAGCCATAGACAATGAATTCTTTATAAAACTGTGAGCTTGCCTAAAGCAACAAAGTCACACTTTTGTTAAAGCATTTTTAGTGTGTATTTTGCACAATTTTTTAAAGTTTAACCTCTGTGGATCAATGTGCTTCCTTAAAAGACTTTAATAAATTAAAGTGCAGAGAGCTTTTTTTCACCAGGCAGAAAAAGCTGATGAGACAGGTTTAGTTTAATCTCAGGCAATAGAAGTCATTAACCATTCTCTCAGGGATTAAAATATAGCTTGCCCTTTTCTTCTCTCACTTATCATTAGCATCACTTTAATCTCCCAGCGTTTCACACTGCTATTTTAATCATTACTTACTGCCTTTTGACAAGTGCAGAACATGCTTTTTCTCATTGAGGCAATATCCTGGTTTTAGCTGACAAATGTAGGACATAATGTAAAAATATCAAAGTGACATCTCTTAAACACACCTTCATCATAAAAATCTCGAAAGTTACAATATTCCTTTGTCTAATGTTTCGATTGAAATTATCATTTGAAAGGTTTCTCTCTTCCACAGAGGCAAAAGTTTGTTCTAAATAACACAACAACCCATTTCAGTCGACACCCGCAGAAACTACAAACATTTGGGGGATTTTAAAAATATACACCTTGAAATTTTTGTATATCCAAGATATATGATCACAAACTTTCAGGTATTTCTTATGGAGAAATATCCTTCTGACATAAGAAGCCAGAACTCAAATACATCATGAGAAATGCTGACCTGCATTATTTGATATTTTATTGTTTGCAAGCCTTGAAAAATAAAAATAAACTAAGTATCTTTCTCTGTCACTTAGGTATTTGTCACTCCCTTTCAAGAAGAATTTCAGGGGGGGGGAGATGATGAAGTTAATGTCAGATATAATACTGTTTTGAGCAAAAGCAATATAAAAAGCTTTCAAATTTGGTATTGAATATTTTACTTGAACCTCCTCTGACATTTTAAAGGCTATAATCCTTTCACTTTTGGAAAACCTTATGAAGTTTATTCACCACTCTACTTTTACTCTGATTTAACACTAAATATATTATCCAGGGTACAAAGCATGGCCAAACAATCCATATTACAAACAGAATCCCACGGGATTCATACATTTATTAAGTTTCCTGTCATCCTTTGCTTTAAGTAAATGGATAACTGAAAGATTTAAAACATTTTCTTTGAAATTCTATTTTGATTCAAAAAGAAAACTAACAAAAATAAATTGGTAATGACAGAACTTAAGAAATTATTTTAGTTAGTACTAACATAGTTCCTAATGTTTGGCCCCAAGCTCTTTAATCTAGTCCATCTGTAATGATCTCATAGTACTTTCAACCATTATTTAACTGTTAGAAGAAAAAAAAAACCTATGTTGCACTATATGTTTCAACAATAAAATCCCTTCTTAAGCTTCACAAAGCAGAACAATTCATTATTTGATCTCCTTCCAGGTTCAAAGTCTGTCTTACTGCAATACTTCAAAGAAATATGTAATCAAAGACAAACAGCTGTGAAAACAATCTTTTATTACTTTATTATCATCTAGCATATATCTTTAGGGTAAACTAATGAAAATGCTATACAAATAAAACTATTTTTGCTTTTCCATTTCTACTTGGGTATAAACAGACATCGAGTTTTAATCATTTCAAGGTATGGCCCTGTCCTAAAAGGTGCAACTACAACTCCCACCCCAGTATTTCACAAGATCATGCTTTGCACTAATTAGACCTCCATTCTGAAAAAAAAAAAAAAAAAAAAAAAGCATGCAAGTAATTTCATATTTATGAACTGATTTATATCTTCCAGTTGCAATGTTAATAGGAGTAGTTTTTACCCTGTGAATTGTATTTATAGCTGTGCAGACATACTTTAATTTCCCATACCATATATTACATTACTCAGAACAATATTCAGGTTGTCAAACCAAGCATTTTAAAATAGAGAACTATCAGAAGACAGCTTCTGATGTAATCTGAATTCTGTCTCCTTGTACATGTTACATTATGTAATAACTTTTTAATTATCACATGGTAATTTTTCTAAAGCTGCTGGTTTAGACCTTGCTCTGCATAGGCTGTCCTAGGCAAATGGAGCAGTTATTCAGTAATTTTATATGCAACATCCAGCCAGCAGACAACGACTTTTGCACAATTTATCACACAAGATACATAAAAAAAAAATTGGCTTCTTGCATATTTTTTTTGTAAGACTTTCATTACAAACTTCACAGATTCCGACTGAAATAAGAACACTTTATTTCCTAATATATACCTATACGTAATATTTCACATAGAGCATAAATTAACCATCAGTGATCCCAACACAGGGTCACTTCCCTCTCTTTGAAGGGAGAATCAGTGAGAAAGATGGCACTAGGCTTCAGGAGCTTTCACTTTTCCATGTGCATGTTCCTCCACTAAGCTAATGAACATGCTGAACAGCCACTGTTCCATTGATTTCAGTGTCTGCAAGGAGAATAACAACTGCTGCAAGTAAGAGCCCACATATCTCAAGCTGAGCACCCTGAAAATGAATTATATGCAGTTAGTGGCCATCTGCCAAATGTTTTAATTGAGTTGCTCAGCATCACACAGCCTGTGACAGAAACAGGGACAAAACTGGGTTTGCCAGAGTGTCTTTCTCTTGACTCAACACAAAAGCATCCTCTCCCTCTTTGCAGTCCCCAATTTGTTCCAGTTCCTGCAGAAAATGAGCCAAAGTTCCTATAAACAGCCATCCTGTGCACCAGAATAGACAGGGATGCTAAATAAAAAACAGCATACGATATATCCATTTAAAACTGCATCCTAATAATGACAACTTCGTGTGGATGCTCCACAGGCAAAGTTTGCTGTCCAGGGCTTTGCAGGACTTGGCTTTGTAATCTGAATTATGTAGGCGAATAAAATAGGCGAATTATAATCACCTATTTCAACTTCACCCCACAGCACAGTACATCAGAGTTAACTGATTATTTAGCCTTCATCGTCGCTTAAAATATTCTTACCAAGCATCACCTTCAGATAAGGAGAAAAAGGTTGTAGAAGCTGCAATGAGTTACAGGGGCCACTAGATTGGGTCTAGCTGATCCAAGCTGTGAAGAGCCCTGTTTATCCCACCCTCTGCCCTCAAAATTGCCACAATTATGCAGTGTAGCCAGAAGTACGTGGATTTTAGTCAACATACATACTTTGCTTGGCTAAGTGGATTCATTTCTATTTTTCCTCCTTTTCCCCACCATCTAGGAGCCCCACCTTAGGATGCTCCCATTCATTTGGCTGGCTGCCATGATAAAGCAGAAGGGAGAAGAGGAAAGACAGTGTATTTCAAAGGCTTTTTGCCTCAGCTATCCCACACCAACAAGAAAAAAAAAATTTCTTTCATCTTCCATCTTTATTTACAGAACTTTTCCAGTTCCTGACACGCTCCTCAAAACGCAGAAGGTTCTTAAGAACTGCACACAAGATCTTCTAAAGAGAGAATGAAGCAGTCTGTGATACAGCAAATAGAGTGCTAAAAATCACAGTGATCTGACTGCAGCCTAAACCACCTTCTTTTCCACCAAGTTTACATTTAGGATCAGCACAGCAAACAGCACTGAGCTCTCCACAAAGACCTCAGTGTTGCCAGCAACAAATCATCAAATGCTGCTAAGCACAAAGCATCACCACACTATGAAACATTTCTGAAACACTTGCCCAAAAGTTCAAATAAAGATCCAGGACTTGTAAAGAGATGAAAATGCATCTTGTGGTCTGAGCTACTGAGTCAACTGTATTATGATCTCCCATCTTGAAGGCAATGCCATCAGAGGGACCAATGACTCTAAAGTAAAGTTACAGTCCAAAATATCTTTCACTAGTTACATCAAATATCCTCTCCATCACATCCATGTGGTATCTCTACAATAAATTAACAGCTTTGTAGTAATTTTACTTTAGCTTCCTAAGTTTAGCTGACAGCCTGCTCTTGAATGAGCTGCTAAGTCTGACTGAAAATGGAAGTTTTCACAAACTCCAAGTTTCTCACTGCACGATAGATTTAGCTAGAAACTGTAAAATTAAATATAATTGTGTAAGGATTGTGTAAGGATTGCTATGGATGTATTTACAACAGCAGGATATAAACACACGGCTACCCAAGCAGCCTTTTCAGGTCAAATAATTACTAAAAGTGAGCACCTCTATCACAACAATCTTAAATCCACGAAGCATAATTATTTCTTGTGTCCCACAAAATCATGTACAATTGCAACTTACTCCTACTGCCTCTTGTCCTATCCCTGGATAACAATGAGAAGAGTCTGGCTCCATCCTCCCTGCTCTCACCATTAATATATTTAGAGGTTAAATAGGTCTCTAAATATAATAGGCCCTGAATAGGCTAAAGAGCCCCAGCTCTCAGCCTCTCCTCATAAGGGAGATGCTCCACTCCCTTCATCATGTATTTTTGATGTATTTTTGAACGTGTAGGTTATTTTCTGAAGACCAACTGCAAACTTTCAGAAATCTAACACATTTTAAAATAGTTCTGCTGCATCACTTTGTATTAAACAGGTCACACAAATATTTCACAAATGGCTTAGGAGAGTGAATCACATATTTGGGCAAGGGATGGATTAAAATCATTACACTTTTAACCATGGATTTTATGATTCAGCGTTTCAAATCTGATACTGTAATTCAGCTAGAAAGGCCTTTCACATATTTATGACAAACATTCTCCCCTCAAAGACTTCTAATCTACCAATACAAAAACTGACTAGATGTTCTATCTACTCATAATCCTTGGAATAAATATCCTGCTGGACATAGACAATCAACTCCTATTGCATATTGCTCTGTGAATGTGCCATCTTTCCTTAGATAGATGCAAGGTGCCAAACCAAGCAGAAAAAGGAGATGGTTGCAAGAATTTCTTCTACAAAAAGAGGATGAAGTTTCCTACAATTCAACCAACTAATCAAATTGTGAGGGATCTGCCACTGAATTCAATTAGAACAGAACAGTGCCTTTGGTTACAGGAGTTTCTGTATACATCAATTTTGTAAGCTGGTAGACTGAGTCAGCAGAAACAAACAGATGATATCAGCAAAGGTAGTCTTCAAAGGTGAATGCTTAAAACAAAAATCAAAATAAGGTAACAAGAGAAAAAGGAACAACAGACATTTGCCCTCAGACTCAGTTCCACCCACCTTTTTGAGGAGCAGTGTCAAGTCTTTTTTCTCTTCTTACCAAATTACAGCCCTTCCAACAAGTAATTATGTAAAGGGAGAGCAAAACAGACTGGGTTAGTCACTTGCTTACAAGTAAACAGGCAATAGCTAATGACTTAATGCATTACTATTATTATGATTACAAGCACACTATTATCAGGTATCAATATTCACACAACCATTCAGCAATTTTTCTGTGAAACTGGAATGAAGAAAATTCAATTTGCACCATTCCCTTAGTCACGTGGCTTGTAAAGCCAAAGATGAGAAAGGTTTCCAGATCTACATTACTCAAAATCTATGCTCAGCATTCCACCAGATGTTAATTTTAAAGCTATTTTTAAGCGCTGAGCTGCTCATGAAAGCCACTTTGTCTTCAATTTTAGGTGCTTCCTAAAATATTATCTCTTTCTATTTGAATCCTTCAGTTAATCTGGGGCATAGTTGCTTTTACTCACTGTAAGGAACCTAAAGACTCATCTACATTTAATAAAATAAAGAAACACAGCAGCTGACAATGCTTCAGTACACTAAGAGCATTCTCATTGGTATATAGGCAGTTTCCTATGCAGTGTTCTCCATGCCAGCACTGCAAACCTGGGGCTGACCAGCCTTTTGAGCACCATATTGCTATTCCAGTTAATAATTTATCTATTAATACATAAAAATTAAAACTTGAAGCCCATCTAAATAGAATAGCAGAAAAACAACTGAATAAAAATGCAAACAATGTTAGTATATTCTTCTAGGATAGGTTTCATAAGAGTACCTTTCCACATGGAAATGGAAAAAAAAAAATACAGTTCAGATTTTGATGTCCTTTTCAGAGAGTAGGGCATGAACAAAGATGGAAATCATCATCCTAACAGAAGTGGGATTTCTAGACTCTAATCAGGTGTCATTTTCATCTGAGGAATAAAGAAGCAACTAAGCTACAATATTTGTTAATGTAGAGAAACATAATTATAGAATTCAGATGAATTTTGTTTTCTTTAAATAAATGAAAAATAAAAGAGCTAATGGAAATGCACATGATTCATCTGATAAAGAGGATTCCTTTTATGTAACTGCTCTTTATAATTTCTGGGACCTTCTAAACTTTAACAAATTAACAAAGGAGACCAACACTAACAATAAACTGATTCACTTATTTTTCTTTTGCAAAATAAATTAACTAGGAGAAATAAAGAACATCAAGCTGTTTGTTGTCTTCCAACGGCATGTTGGAACATATGTAAAAGAACCTGCTTTTTATTTCCATATAATTAAGATATACTTCATTCAATAGAATAATATATTCCTTCAGTCAGATTGAACTTAAGACTCTCAAACATACTTTGGAAAGACAAAAGGATCTATATAATAAGTTATTTGAATGAATACCTTCGAATTGATTTAAAGCCTCAGTAAAAATGTTCTTCAGAATCTAACAGTTTTCCACATTCATTGATGTTCAGGATAAATGGGAATGGATATGAGCATGACATGATGGGAGCAAAGGAAGGTTGAAAAACTAGATTAACTGCATGTAATTTGAAAGCAGAAAACTGAGAGGAAAACGATCTAAGTATATATTAAGTATATAATTCTTCTACTATGTGTATGTTTAACAATGACTGGAATTACTAAAGATGTTTGGTTTTCCTTTTCCCTAATGTAATGGGAAGTTAATTCATTGCATCTTTCTATACATTCTACAGCAGAGCATGAAGAACACACTATTTCACATCTATTCCAATATACTTTCAGTAAATAGAAATAAATTTTCAGCACTATCTTAAGCATCATCTGAATACTAAGATGTTGTATCAAGTGTTAGTATTTTCAGACCCCTTCCAAACATAAAACACAAAGAAACCACAGACTATCAATCTGACTTTGGTGCATCCTGAGCGCCAGTGTTCTAGAGAACAAGTGGTACCAGGAGCAGCTAAGGGAACTGGGGCTGTGTAGCCTGGAGAAATGAAGGTTTATGCCTCTCTACCAACACCTGAAGCAAGGTTGTAGTGAAGTGGGTGTCAGTCTCTTCTCCCAAGCAACAAGTGATAGGACAAGAAGAAATGGCCTCAAGTTGTGCCAGAGGAGGCTTAGACTGCACATCAGGAACAATTTATTTACCAAAAAGGTTGTCAAGAACTGAAAGAATTGGCTACTCAGACAAGTCATTGTGTCACCATCCCTGGATGTATTTAAGAGGTGTAGATGTGATGCTGAGGCACGTGGTTTAGTGGAGGACTTGGCAGTGTTCAGTTAACATCTGGACATGATGTTCAAGGCCTTTTCCAGCCTAAATGATTCTTTGATTCTGAGTTTATCCATCCTCTGAGTAGGACAGTGAAGAAATGTGCAGTTATTCTGCCTCTTCCAGAACTGCTTCTGAAGCTAGGTTCTGGTGGGAGTCTTCTAGGCATCTCTGTAGCAAGATGCCTTTCAAATGCCTCTCTGCATCAAAACAGACCTGCTAAATCACAAGATAAATTTACTTTCTCACAGAAAAAAAAATGAAGTAGACAGATCTTGTAAGGTACCCAACAAATTCTGTGAGACTAATCACAGAAATGAACTCTTAAGTGCTCAGCCCATTCCCAACTCAGAATCCTTTTAACAGCCTCACACCTGAGATTCTCAAAAGCATCCAGGGTGATCTCTATTGTCAAGATGTACAGTAAGTGAGATAATAATAGACAGTGTTTAAGAATTAAAAGATCTTGGAAAACCAAACAAACAAAAGCCTATCAGTAAAAAGTGAAATGTCATCTGTACATCAGAAACTTTCTTAATAGCTGCTATCCAAAATTTGAAGAAGTTTTTGCACAAAGGTCTTAAAGATTTGTTGCTAAGTGCAGGATAATCAAGATTTAAAATATAAATACGTATTCTAATCATTCCAGAATTTAAGTTCTGCAGACTCTAATCCCAAGGGAAGGAGCACACGGACATGTGAAGCAAAAGCTACTTCCAGATGAATGCCAATGCAAAAAAAAAAAATAAAATAATCTCCTACCTATGACATCCTTGTGTCACCATTAGCAGCCATGGATCAATGAAGAACATGCCAAAATGTCAGGAAAAAAAAAATAAATTAAAAAGGCTTTTTCCCCCTGCCACAGGAAGGGTTTTTTTGCCTTCCAAAATATGGAATTTTTAAGTGGGACATGAATTCACAGATCAAAGTGCAAAAAACACCAAGCTGTCATAGACACATGCAGGCATAAGACTACTAAAAATACACAAGCCTTCTTGAATATTAGCATGCTTCCATCCAGAAGCATGTTCACACAAGTTAAAATGACATAGCCTTTAATTCTTCACATTATTTCCAGCTATTCTAGAGAGGCCCATCCAGTGCACAGTGCAGCACAGCACACAGTGTTTTAGGAAACATGCAGCACAAATGAGTCCCAACTGCTATTTAAAAGAGATTGCAGAGCTTCTCCTCTACTTTACCAGAAGTTCTGTCACAACCAGGCTGGAATATTAAATATTTATTTGCAACATCTGAAATCGCCAAGATTTTTCCCAGTGTAAACGAAATAGAATTTAAAAATGAAATGGGTACTTTTTGTTTTGTTTTAACTGCAGTTAAAGGCTATAAAAGATGCATTAGAATGGGCTGGAACAGATTAAGAGAACAGAAAGCATTTCTAATTTTCTGTTTACCCCTTTTCCCAAGAAGTCTAATTTATTTGCCCTAGGGAATTATACTCTCCATAATATTTAACATTCTAAATATGATGAGATTTCTATAAAGTAGGTCACACAAAACTTGCAGAAGAGTCTCAGAGGGTGGGGAGGAAGGTTAAGCAAGTCTATTGTTTGTTCTGTTTACCACACATGCTAAACTGACAATACTTAAAACACTTTTTTTTTTAAGTTTTTTTTTGTTTTTTTTTTTAATCTGGGTCTTTTCTTCTTGGACCAAGGAATTTTCTCTGTCACAGAGTAATAGAGCTTGAAAAGTCCAGCATCAGCAGGGAAGGCAGACACTCCTTAGCCAGCCACTGTGTGAGAGAGAAAACGCAATTAAGGCTCCCACCAGGGACAGAGAACTAAACAAAACCTGCGTCTTCACACAAGAGCCTTTTTTTTTTTTTCAATGTGAAGTACAAGGCCTCAAATCTTGTTGGTGAGATGCTAGCATTTAGGACAACACACTTTCAGATTTTCTCACAGTGGATCAAAGTAAATAATGCAAGGGCAGCAAACAAAAGGGAAAACTCCGGCGCGCTCACATTAAAAAGAGATTACAGGGGTCTTACAAGTGATTGAAGGAATAGATGACATTTTCAGCAGCAGCAAACTAAGATCTTTAAGCACTAGCTCCTGACGTTTTAGCAGGAGACATGCAAGCAAGTTATGTGTTCGAATACACAACAGAAAAAAAGATGATAATTGCCATCTCGTGTGTTCAATGTGAAGGCAACGTTCCTGATCCTCCTGAAGTCCGGGGAACTTTAACTACTGATCTCAAAAAATAAAAAGCAGCAATCTGGCCTACTTTCAGTCCACACCTTTCATTTCTCTTCACCTCTGTTCTCATTTAAATAAACACATGTTAATGGCATGGATAATTAGGACGCTTTCAGGATGTGCATGAAAAAACCCATCAAGATTTTCAGTGCATTCACTGAAGCAGAGTTCTCTGCTAATTCCATATTTGGGGATGCTAATAACTCAGAAAAGAAATAACCCTTCTTTCCACCAAGTCATCAATGCTAACAATTCCTCTGTATCTCTAAACTTCTCCATACTACCCATCCCTAAACCTTTAAGGCTTTCCTAATCGTGATACGGAGCTCAATGTAATGAGCAATAAGAAGTACACAGCTTTGCTTGACAGTTTTTAAGCAGCTCTTTGTGACAAACATCATCAAAGTCATATTCAATTTGCTGGGACCCATATGAATTAAACAACGACTGAATATGACCTGGAAAACTTGCATGTTGAAAAAAAGAAAGGAAGATGAATCTTCAGTGAGAGTAATGAAGTAAATCAAATATACTTCATGTGAAATAAAAAAAAAAAAAAAGCCTTGGAAAAATAAAAGTTCTTGTTCTGCTGAAAAATCTTGAAGATTTTTGTTGACCATAACATTTACAGCGATTCTCTGCTTAGTTCTGACTCCTTTAGAAACTTGAAGCTGTGGATAAACACAGTCAGCAAGAGTTGTGTGCCTGACATAATACTCACTAGATCTATTTTCAGAAACTTATTTTGCCTCATTAAGTTATCAGCCTGCACTCCCTTTCAACTTAATGGGCAGGCACCCCAGATGATGATTTATCTCTGCCCAGCAAGCTCCCAGTGGATGCTTAGAGCAGAATCCATGAGAATCTAAAGTATTTGGTCCAAGTTAGTCCATCTAAATTCCCTCTTTCGTCAACAAATAGAGAGAAGGAAAGAAAAGAGGCAACCACCCCCAAAGAGCAATTCATCACAATTGTCTTACAATAACCTCCAAGACTGTCTCTGGCCATTAAAGACAGAGTCCATGACTTCAAAGAATCCAGATAAGTAGCTGAGACTAGATTACACATTTCTAGATGAGCAAAGTTAGTGAGAGAAATCCCACTACCAGGCTGTTCTGGGTGATCATGAGCAGACTGACTCTCACAAGAACTGTATTGTCAGGGGCTCTACCCATATCTGCTGCTTATTCTGCACAAACTGGATGATAACATTGTGTTGGGCTTGAAAATCAGTTTCCATCTAGATGTTTTCCAATGTCATTGAAAAGCAACCCATTGAACTAAGTGACCCTTTCCTCTTCCCAGTCTCACCCTCAAAATGCCACTTTTTTTTTCAGCTAGAGTCCTGGTACAGCACAATATGCCAAATTCAATTCCTTTTTATCTGCTGTCAGCCTCCCTCTTTTCTTATTTCCTAATAAAATATTTTATTAATATTATTTACTTGATAATAAATATTATTTATTATCAAGTAAAG
>JANHGL010016786.1:27819-48674 GCA_024611195.1 Ceyx melanurus
TATATATTCATATTTTTTATATATAATTATATATTTTTTAATATATATATATTATACTAATGAAAATGTCATTTTACAACTTCTCCAGAAAATAACTGGTTTTTTTACTCTGCCTTTTCAGCATAAAACAAGGATTAAACACACCAAAACTTTTTTTCCAGCCAAGTGATACATTTTTACCCAAACTACTTCCCAAGCCCTGTTTCACTTCACTTAACCCAGGGTCTCTTCATTTACTCTCAATGTTTCTGTTCCAAATCTCTAAAGAAAAAAACACTGAACCCTTTCTTTTTGCCACCTGCTTCTAAGAACTCTAATAAATGGACAGAATACACTATTCCACACCATCAAACTTCAGTCCAGAGAAATAATATGTTTAAATACGATTATGCAGGAGGAGCATCTACCTGTGAACTGGTTGGGATACTCCTTGTAGTGCCCCAGTGCAACACTGTGGTACCTTTACTATTCCCATTGCTAGAATGTTGTCAATCCTAATTGTAGCTCACAAATAGAGCAGCTAATTAAAAATCTCAACAGCTACCTTACCTCATTCAGGGAGCTTAGAGATCCCCTTTGACAAGCCAGACTGTGAACTCACCTCCCCATTTATTACAACTCCTTTCTGCAAGTTAGCATCAACTTTCTCCTCCCTTTTCTCCTTAAGAAAGGCATCTTCGACTTCCTTAGTGCTTAAAGGGTCAAAATTTATCATTTCTGCTCATCTAATAAGCAATGTTTTTGCCGAACAAAACCAATTCCCAATAAATTCTCACTGTATTTGTGTGCTCTGATTTGATTTAGAGGCCTGTGGGGAGACACCATTTGGTAGCACAGGAACACAGAGGGGTAGGTGGTGCTGAGGAGAAGTAGAGCTCATGTGCCAGAAGTGTTATTGTGTCAGGTTGATTTATTGAGTGAGCTTCACTTCACCGAATGTTCCGAGATATTTATTTCCCTAAAGGCTCTGCAAAGATATGAACAGACCTGCATCCACAGATGTCATCATTGCTCATTTTACCGAGTCATGAAATTTTCTCAACTGCAATTTGTCCATCTAAAATTGCTGCAACAGAACAATGTCAATAGTAGCTTCCTACTCATACCTCCCTCTACTACACACTCGCTACATCCACCTCAACTTCAGAGAATTTAAAGATGCAGAGCATCTTTCATCTACATGTTACACTGCCTTTTCTGAAAGCACTAGGGAACAGAAATTTAAAAAAAAAAAAAATCAAATACAGGGAGTAATCAGATGCCAAAAGTAAGAAACTAGTAGTGCATATGACTAGAAGATTAAATGTAAGAATACCAACAAGTAACAAGAAAAATCTCCTACTTGAAGAAGTTACAAGACAGAATTCCATTACAAAAAATTAAGAATACTCAAGTCCTGTCATTTTCCTTGGACTTTTTGTTTTGCATTGTGTTTTTCTAAAGAAAAACAAAAACAAAAACAAGAAAAAATAAAAACAAAAAAACAAAACAACAACAAAAAAAACCCACAAAAACAAAACACAAAAAAACCCCCATGCTGCTGCATGAAGTGAGAAACTATCACACACACTTTACTCATAATAGTAAGAAAGAAAGAGATTGGTCCTGAATTGATTTTACACGAAGAAAGAGATATGCAAATATGCTCCCATGTGTTCAAAAACCTTAACTTTCCTAGAAATGATAAAGAACTGAAGGCATTTCAAAAGCTGGAGGTGATACAGAAGAGTAAACATCACTGGCAGTGAAAACAAATAGTTTGTAATCATAAATAAGATTATCAAAATTCAGATTTTCCTAAATATATGCAAACAAAAAAAAGTATTTAACACGTGCATTGCAGCTTGTAAATGTTCCTTTAAGATTTCAGAAGGATAATGTTCTTTTACACAAAGATAAAGTTTCAGGTGTTAGCTGGATTTAAATAATACTATATATCAACAGTATGTCTCAAATAACATTACAAACTTTATCCCATATGCTTTTGTGTGCTACAGAAGATCTGTGTAAATACACATGTAAAAGTGAGTAGTTCTGGCCTGTGTCAGAATATGCTGCTTTATTTAAATATGTTAATATTTCTCATTATGCCATTAACAATAACCTTCATCCATTTGTGAAAAACATTTTGCCAAGCATGCACATAAAAAATTAGCAAGTGAAGCAAAATCACCTTAATTTGCTTTGGACCAGCAAATAACCAACTAATTTGCAGAAATCCCTGCCAAGCACTCATATTAAATGCTTCATGCTTATTTTATGACCTCTGCTGCTCCTCTCCTTCCCAGGCCCTGAATCATATGATCATTAACATATTGCAAGGTCTGAAACTTTATTTTTTACATTCTTTAATTAATGCCTGTTTATAGAAGGCCATAGGACTTCAGATCCAGTTAATGAAACTTCGCTCCCCCAGGCCCCTGGAGCCCAATAGAGAGCTTTCTCCTCTGTTGTTTTAGTAGCTTTTTTCCAACTGTTTGTTTATACACACTTAATTGATCTCTTTAGTCCCAGAAGCATTCCAGAGACACAACCTGTTCTCAGGCAAGCTCAAGTTTTTTTTTTTTCCCCTTCTTTTTAAAAGCCCTGATTGCCCAAGGTTATCGGTTTTAATTTGAAAGTTGAAGATTCAGCTTTATTTACACTGTCTAAAAGACAAAATTGATATGGGCCCCGAAGTGTTCATTTTTACATTCATACGCAGCAGAGTGGATTGCAAACACACACTGTATATAATTATTTTGATGTAGAACTAAGTAATTACTAAACACTGCTATGTCTTGTTTTATTGCATTTAAGAAACTCAGTCTTCATAACAAGTTGAAAATAAGAACAAATCAGCCCGCCAATGCATGAAATTTTCATGGCTCTTCAATTTACATTTTACATATTCCCTATGACAAGAATTTCTATTATGCTATTCTCTTTTTTCTGCTATAATTAAATTAAAAAAGTAATTGGCTGGTGCTGCACACTGCTGCAATGTCTTAATCACATAGACAAACAGTTTTACAATAGCTTACACCATTTGCCACATGGGGCAATGACATTATTGTACCAGGCTATAAACCAGGAGACAGATATCACATCCCAGCTATCAACCACTGTGTTGAAGCTCCTGGTGCCTCCTTGGGAAAACAGAAGAGAGAGGTACATTTAGTATGTTGATTGGCAACTCTAGTCTGAAATCTTAATTAACTACAAGTGACCAAGACTAACAACACGATAAAAGCAAATGTTTGTGGTTGAAATGAGTGGCATTGGAAATATCGAGTTTGATTTCAAGATGTAAAAATCCTTGGGCAGAGAAAATATCACAATATGTCACTGCTTATTAAAAAAAAACAAACAAACAAAAAAAAAAACAAAAAAAGAACTAAAAATAGTTTAAAGGTTGGGAGTTTTAAGTGGGGGGAAAACAAAAAACCAACCCTGAAGGGATAAGAAAAAAAATGCCATCATGCAAGACACATTTACTGTTCATTATAATTTCCTAATCACCTAAACTGACAATATTTCCTCTGCATTCCTGTTTAGGAAAAATAGTGTCATGAGAAAATAAAAGGCTTCCAAAACTACCCTTTTATCAGGAATATTTTTAATAGAATCAAGCTTCCAAAAATCACTATTCATCTTGAAAAGAAATGCATTTAAGAACATATCAAGTCATTTGACTCAAAACTTGAGGCAATTTGGACAGAATTTCAATGGAAATTCAAAAGCTGTTAAACTAAGGTCTTTGTAAATCAGAGACTAACTCTTTAAGTTTCTATAATTTCCAGTTTCTTGAATACACTTGTGAATGACATATCCCAGTGACATATCCCAAATCAACTGGGATCATGAGCTCTACACCTCACTGTCTACAGACCTCAACTAAACTGGCATGTTAGGAGAGCACCTAACACACACTAAATGCCTTCAATTCCTTCAAGATGAGTCACTAAAATTTTTTTATTCTTTCTCCCCACGTGACCTTTTGTGGGAAGTTTCACAGATCTGGGAACTTGTCTCCACAATGAGATGGAAAGGTTCAGGGGCACCTAGACCAAGTCACCCAGGAACAGATCCAGGTGGGGCTGGAATGTCTCCAGAGAATGGAGAGAAATGGGTAATCTTGGTCCTTCCCATATAGTAGACTCCAACACCAATGCAAAGCATGCCATGGTTCCTTTCAAAAACTCTGATAAATTAATCTTGTGTTATGAACAATTAAGTCACCATAGGGGGGTATTTAGTCCTCCTACTTAAAATCCCAGAGAATCTAATGCAGCTGATCTAAGAGAAGAAATGTGATAGGAGGACTCCAGGGAATTAGCCAAAAATCTTAGAGCTCCGACTGTAAATTCAGTGAGCTGGAAACTGTCATCTAGATACTTCCTACCTATAAATCTCCCTTATCATAACTGATTAAGGCAGAATAGGCATGATCCTGTTCCCACTGATGACAATGGCAAAACTCCAACTGACTCCTCCATTCCTAAACCTGGCAAAAGAAGAAATTCATCAGCTCCCAAGTACCTCAGAGCTGGATGCATCCTAAGGTTTTTCTTACCTCACCCAGCAGCTATTTTCTCATTTTTCCCTACTTGGATTTATATTGCTGAGCAGAACACAATGGACTGAAGTCATACAGGGAGTGAGGAACTCCCAGGAAATGTAGTGTGTAAAGAAACCAACTCTGTTAAGGTTTCTTAATATTTCTTAGGCTCCAAGTCTTAAAGTGCACTTATATTATTTTGTATTACCTTGTTTCTTCAACTATATATATATATATATATACACATCTATACCAACAGAGACAGACCCAATACCTGTTTAGTGCTCCAAGTGCTACTGTAGTACAAAACAGTAGTGAAAGAAAGAAAAAAAATTACACCATTTCATCACTACACTTGCTAATCCCTCTGCAGCAGGAAAGTCAAAGTAAACTGTCTCGAAGACTTCAGTACAGCTCAAAGCAAGATAAGGACACTGATTCCTCAGAGTATTTCTCTAGACTTCACTAACTCAAGTCATAGACTGGAAATCTAAGAGGAATTTCATAATCCTTTAGAAATGCTCAAGGGAAACAACGTCGGGTGTTTTTTTGTTGTTGTTGTTTTGTTTTTCAGGTTTTCTGTTGTTTTTGTTCATGCATTTCAAAATTAATAATAGAAATAATATAGATAAATTGAGGTTATCCCTAAAATAAGTCTATTCTGCAATACAAATAAATGTAAGATAGCTCTTTCCTTTCCCTCAGACTTTGAAATTTCAGCCTTGATACAAAATTTACTCCATAAAACACATTTTCCTTATCACACTTCCAACTAGTTTATATAGGAACTGTAGTACTTCTCCCAGCCAGGAACTTATGTGTGAAACAATCACCTTGTAGGTTCCTGAAACACTCTTGTACTTCTGTACAAAGCAGCAAGAGGAGTTCCCAGCACTTCCCATCATCATTCAGCAAACCTCACTGCAAGATGTTTGTCAAAAGATAAAATAAAAACATTCACATAAAGTTTGTCAGAGTATGAAACTCAGATCCCTAGCAGCAATGCAGAGTCTGCTGCCTTTGCTGAAGCCAAAATACAAGTTATCATGGTTGATTCAAATTCTGGTTTACCACCTAGTAGATACTGAACTGTGTGACTCTAAGCCACAGATTAATGAAGAAGAGCTCACAGGCTGACAAGCAATTTTATTACAGAAGCATTTCTATCAGTGGCATCACTGGAATGTTTAAAACTCAAGTTAAATACTTAGACATACTTCACACCTCACCCAAAAGGACCAGGTTCTCATTAGCCTCTTCAATCTGACCAACCTTCAGTCAGGAAAAAAGGCAGAAAGCTTTACAGTGTCATTCTTCATTTTGTAAAAACTCTAAATTGCAATAAATAAATAAAATAAAATAAAGACTCTAGGCAACAGGCTTCACAGCCAAGAAAAGTTTGTGACACCTTAATAGAAAACCAAAGCAGCTCCAACACATTTTCTGGTCTAGTTTTTAATAATATTTCTATTTATTAATAGATACTCAATAAGAAAGCATTTACAGTGAGAAAAATTGTGCTTCTCCACCCATCAATTTAAGCTTGAAAATAGAATTCTTTGCCTTTTTTCAGCACACCACCCTTTAGGGCAAACAGTGGTAATGAACACCTACTAGTCACACAGAATTATAGTGCTCTTTCTTTCACCCAGGGCTGAAAAAAATTTCCAAAGGTTTGGAATCCTGAAACCTGTAAACAAAATCTGTGGAGCAGATAAAATTTTAAATGGCACAATGCAATTAAAGCTGAATTCAATTTGAGCGCACCCTGTCCATCTGTCAGAGGGAAACAAAAGCTGAGGAGCTCCATTATTGCTGAATCCCTGCTCTTGTTAATTTGCTTGCTGAGAGATTTCAATTTCTAGGAAGTGCACAAATTAGTGTTCAGTCAGGGCTAGATCCTCAGTAAGTATAAGCAGATGGTGGAAATCAGCCCTAATCAAGTAGCCAAAGCCTTTTTTTTTTTCTCTGTCTGATTAAAGTATTTTAATCCTTTCATATTGTCTGTGTCTTTTAGGAAAAATCTACCATCTTTTTTCCCCCCCCTCCCCATTTGCCGTCGTTTTTCTTCCAAAAGGAACCGAAATTCAGTTCCTCATTAATTCACTTATTTTTCCAAGAATGTGCATTTTAACCACACTAGTACACTTTGGCCCAGGCAACGTGGCCAATTAGATTATCCCATTTATTCAGTTCACTGAACTTTTTTGTTTTTTTCCTAGATTGTAACAAAATGGTTAATATACAGTCAGCTAAAGCAACACACACTGTTTGTCTTGCTAGTTTCTGATTGTCCAGTGGCAAACTCCTCCAAGCACCGCATTCAGTACAATTAAGAAGTAAAAAAAAACCCACGTGGTAACTGCACAAAATCATATTATGTTTGTGCAAATTTTCTGCCTCTGTGGAGGAAAAGAAGATGATTTTTCTATTAGGACAAGCCACACAGATGTCCATTGCAGGAGGAAAGATGTTTATACCACAAAAGAAGAAGGCCCTAATAACTCAGAGATGCCACAGGCATTTGTGAATAATGAGAGCTAAGATTAACACAGAAGCATTACAAATATTATTGTGAATAGAATACAATACATAATTAACTCTTCACATTTTAATGAAAAATAGCAGAATTTGTTATTTAAAAGGTTACTTATTGTTGAATTTGCAGATAATGGTAAGTGTAAGAGGGAACTGCCTAACTGAACATATATTTACAGAACCAAGATAAGAATACCAAACAAAACAGCAATAAATTTGATTTGCATAAAGTATACACAGTGAAACTTTGCCTGCATTTTATGTTGCTTTATATTTTGGAAACACACAAACAGATTTATTTTTTTTTGAAAGACCAAAATCTGTTTAACATTATTACATGTTACACTTTCATGTGTGTATTATATAAACCAGCTGAAAAATATAAACTTTGATAGCTGGATCTACACAGAAGTGTGTAAACCAATAACCTTAGGTACCCATTTTTCTAAATCAGTACATAGGATTTAGCCCCACATTTACCATTAAAATTAATGGGAGTTATTTAGCTATAAATCCTGAAGAAAAGACTTTGAAAGTGTACCCCTTAAAGTCAACACCATCAACATAATGCACAAGGGTGGAGGAAAATTGAATTTTGAACAATGAAGAGCTTGAATATAAACCATGTGTAGTATTTTCCCTGAATGATATTTTGGTATCCTGTAAAGCAACTTTATTGCCTAACTGCCATATTAAAAAACCCACACCTAATATTTTCAGAAATCCAATAAATAAGAACAGATGATTACGTCCATTTATCAGAGGTTAAAGTCACAACAATAATGAAAAATAATTCCTTGCTAAATATCTGAAATGCTTTATCCAAGGAATGGTTTTCAATCTCCTGAATGTGCTTCTAAAAATGCAGGTGTTAGTACTGATTTTTTTTTAATACAGAAATCCTACCTACAAATGTATCCATGCTGTTTCCTGATTTAATATGCTTGCATTTTTCATTTTTTCCTCTATTTTTCCTATTAAAGATCCTTTATTTCTTCCAATAGCCTCAAGCAGAGTTTCCTTCTAGTCTCCTAAGGAAACATGAAGACTTACATTAGTGTAACACTTGTAAAGCAGCTTTTGTCTCAGTAAAAGAAAGAAGGCACCAGTTCATCACTGAATTAATCCCACAGAGAGACCTCATCTAGTTGTATTCCAACACTGCTCTCCCAAACACCCCCTTCCTTCTCCCATGCTTGGGCTACACAAGGAAGCAAACCAAGTAATATTCTACTAAAGGCATTTTTTTCAGCACTTAATGGAAGCTGGAAAGTTTGGTTTAGTTAATGACTGTACCAAGGGTTGGCCATCATTTTGAATTACATTTTGTGGGAAAAAATAAATAAAAATAATTTTAAAAGACTGAAGTTAATTAAGTACAGTGTCAATCCTCAAAAAATAAAAAGGTTCAAATCCCACTTCTACTGTCACCAAGAATTAAAATGGAATTTAATCCCATGCCCACTCACTCTGTTTACTTCTGGAACTGAGAGGCAGCCTTGGTGTCAGGATGACTACTAAATATTATGCCAAAATTACCAATTCATTTCCCATGAGCCACTGAGGCAGAGACACACAAATCTGCAAGACCAGAGCTGCCTCGTTCCAATAGAATTTTCAAGCTCTCATGTGATGCTCATTGCTTAAAACCAATATTAAAGAGAGAAATGCTGTGCCAAATAATTATTTAGAGCATATAAACTAAGTTTGGGATGATTACCACCTCCCTAAAAATAGCCAACTCCTGTCTGGAACACAGCATGGAAAACAACATTGTCTGTTGCTGCAGCAGAATACATTTGAACAGTAAGATAAGAGCAACCTAGATGAATGAGAAGGGAACTCTAGACACATTCACCTTGTTTTCCACACTCATGTCACCTTCTCAGATCCAAGCAGAATAAAATTTGTATATATTTAGAATTAAACATACAATGTTAGCAAATACTGCTAATACAAAACATAAGATTTCACTAACATGTGACACCAAAGGAATTTTTTTCCTCTAATAAACTAAATTTTTTTTTTCAGATCTTCAAATCCTCCACTGTTTGTTTTATACCAGAATTTCCTTCTTGATTTGTAGTAATCACCAAAAAAAATTGAATGTGGTTTCACTTTTATAACATAAGCCATGTTTGTGCATATTGCAAACATATGGATCAACAAATCTGTGTTCGGTCCTTTGATTGCTAAAGTACAAGTAGAATTTTAAGAATAAAAGAATGGATGTCTGAAAATCATAATGTTCAGAAAAAATAATTCAATGTTGTATTTTAAATACACACATAGTGCACTGCACTATTCGATGTACACACTTCTGAGGACAACTACAACATTTTATTTTTTTTTAATATAAATTGTTCTTGGCATTTTGGAGGTTCTTTATTAACCTCACTATTCCTATTGTTGCAGCTCTGACCATGGAGAATTTATACCCAGTGGAGGACTTGAAATGGGAATGTGAAGAAGTTGTCTGCAAACTGTAAAAGAGGTTTCCATGTAGTTGAAGAGTCACAGCATGCTTATCATGTTGATCAATATTACCTCATTTGCATACACTCCATATGGCAGCATTCAGCTGCTGGCTTTTGCCTATACTAGGAACAAGGACTCCTTGGGGCAGGGGCTGGATGTCTGAACTGAGCAGCACAATGGTCCACAGCAAGGACCTCTGGATGCCACAGTGATGTGAGGAGGACAGAAACGCAGGAAAAATCAAAATAGGAGCTTTTTACAGCTAGTAAACAGGTCAAAATCTCTTAAATAATTAAATTCATTACATTTTAGATTTTTAAAAATCTAAAATACAAGTTGTATTTTTAAATTACTAATGAAATTGTCACATGTTGGACTTCTGAAAGCAATACTGAATAAATCTCTCAAAGGTAGATGCAGATATAAACTAAGGGACATCCAAAAGTCTGTGTTCTCATAAGCAGATAATGGTACATTAACTTATATGTTTTATCTTCAAGTAATTTTACATTATTTACCAATTTGAGGAGGTACTTTTTGCATGTCTGCAGTTAATATACAGTTAATAGAATTTCAAACAGTTAGCAGTCCACTTAGCCCTTTGTCTTCTAATGAAAAGATCTTTACAAAATGCTGCAGTATGAAATTGACCTTATTTATCTCAAAATTTCCTAACCATATAACCATACCTCTTATGTGTCATTTATGTACTTTATAAATATGAAAATACCCTTAAGGTACTTTGGGTATTTTGTACAAATTTGGCTTCTGGACTTCTAATAAAATGAATGCTACTGACATAACTTTACACCGTGTTATTAATTATTATTATTACATAATAATGTATTAACAAAACTCTTCAAGGTCTTTTTAATCATGGTGTTTAAAAAAAAACTAATTCCTTGGAGAAGATTGACAGGAAAACTCTTTGTATCATCTTAGCATGTTCTTTGCTATATAGTAGAAAAAAAAATCATTAGCTATTCAAAGTAAACTTTCAGCCAATGTGCCTAAGACATATTGACCTTCTTATAGTCAGGAAATGCATCTTGCATCTTTATGTGCTTTTAAATATAATTTGTCTCAACTGTCTCAAGTAAATCAAAAAACTATCACTCAATACTCTCAGTAGAAAGGGTACATTTTAATTGCAGAACTTAAAACCTCACAATTAAAAGCTGTGTTGCTACTTAAAGCTAGCATAAACACAAGAATGAGAGTTCATGCATACAAATCAGCTTCTCTGCCACATCCAGAAGGGTTCTGCAGCATATCCTGATGAATACAGTCTGTACCTTCTAAATTTAGTTAAAAGGAAGAAGCAGTGGAATATTAGCCAGTGGAATATGTTTTCACAAAAATAAAAATAAATTCTCTCCTCGTCACTTTGATTTGTGAATGATTTTGTGATAATCCACATTTGATTAAAGCTAAAATGATGTTGGTAATTCAAAGGTAAGGATGCAAAAAAAATGTGATGAAAATAAACAGAACCAGAAACTGGAAAGAGTCTTTTTATGATTGGGGGTTTTTTTACCCTTTTTTTCCTAGAGCAGGGTATTTTGTTGAAAAACATTTGGTAAATTGATTTAAAGAAGAAAAAACTTATGGCATGGTATTGCCTAGTCAGTCAAACCAACAGGTAGATGGAAGAAAATATTGACATATACCAACTGCATACAACAGGAAAAATTAAAGATTAAAAATAAAAATAAAAAAAAAAAGATAAAAACTAACTTCTCCAATCTTTGTTTACAACTTTATGGCAGATTATCATCTGTTTTACCCTAAAAGGGCTCCTTTGAGTCAATGGGTCCATGTCAATGAATGCCAGATTCAATAACAGCCTCTTGGCTGCAGAATCCATCTTAGCATCTCTCCTGGAGAATCCAATAGACATCCTGGCCAGCCACATCAGCACTTGTGTTTCACTCAATTATCCTCATCCTCCAGGCAGAGGTGGATGTGCTGGGAGGGCTCTGTCTGTGCTCACTGCTCAAGCAGCCATCACTCCGTTTGCCCAGGAAGAGTGGAGACAGAAATGGTGCACACTGAATAAACACTGGCATGCCCTCACTCATCTTCTTCAGGGAGAGGTTTAGGGCTCAAGGCTGACCCTCCCTGAGGGTCCCTTAACCTCCCTTAAGGCTGACTCTAAAACCAGATTCCTCAGAAAGCCAACAGATTTCATCAGTTTAGTATCTAACTAAACTAACATTTTCTTGCTAAACAGCAGAAACACGACTGGAATTATGCTTCACGTTCTTCAACAAACAGAAGGGTGCACTGATATTATCACAGGAGGTAATAAATTGGATTTTACATTGTCCACAGCTGGGTGAATGGACTAGGCAAATTCTTCATCAATTGCAAGGATAATTCTTTGAAATTCAGGACCAAAATCCCCATTCATAAACTTGGGTGCTACTAACAGCAGCCCAACTAACAAGAGCATGAGAAAATCCTTTTCCTTTGATTTATAGGCAAGAGAATTATATCTGAGATA
This sequence comes from Ceyx melanurus, assembly GCA_024611195.1. NCBI lineage: Eukaryota > Metazoa > Chordata > Aves > Coraciiformes > Alcedinidae > Ceyx > Ceyx melanurus. Next base: position 39,882 of record JANHGL010016786.1, read on the forward strand.
ATGGTGGCAAAGAGAAAAAGATACTGGAGTTGTCCATACTATTTATTTTATTATGCCTTCCCTAACACAACACTGGATGATAGATACAGTTTAATATTTTCCTCTTGGCACAGGGAGAGGAGACATCTCTGACTGAGATGATGGAGAACATGGTTAGGAGGAGGTGAAAAAGAATATTAATTGCAAAACCATACATTCATTTTGTGGTATCAAGTAAACACTGCACCAGAAGCATCCCTGGGAAAAAAAGACTTTTCAAAGAGACTCAAGAAGCATCCCTGGGAAGAAGAGTTTCCAAAAAGTATCCTACTGCAGGTAAATTTTCAGGAATAAGCACCAGGATCTTGGTTAATGCCAGGACTGACTTGAAAGTTCAATCTTAATAAAATAAATAAAATAAGATACCCCAAATCCAAACCAAACCAAAACAAGGTACATATTTAACATACAACAGAGTACAATCCTGCAGTGAAGGGAATTGATTTTTGATATTCTGATATTTTTCTCTTAGCATTTCTAAGGCTAACTTTAAGAAAACACTATGTTTTTCAGGATATTTTATATTTTGGTCTTCACAAAAACAACGGATGAGGAATCTTTTACAAAGCACCACAAACAGAGGCATAAGCACCTTTCTGCTTCTCCATTCTCATTTATTCAAGCACTCCATATATATTAATTATACTGCCTTTCTAGAATTTAAGTATAAAGCCAACTGTGGTATCACTGAAATATTTGCTGTTTCCTCAAATACTTGCCGTATTTTTCATGCACCATACGTGGAATTTCACCACAGATCATGAAATTGGGAAGCTCCATGTTTGTTAACATAATTCTGAATAAAACAAAAATGCTGAGAAATTATAGGGCACATTGACTTAAGGAGATTAAAGGTCAAAAAAAAAAAAAATAAAAAGGTGGCAGGATCTGAAAAATTTAATCCAGTCCACTTCTTGTGGAGTGGGTGATAGATTCAACATCTGGAGACTGATAAATAAAGCTAATCAATCAATGAGGAGTTCCTGGGTATTTCTCTCTTCCCCATAAGCATGAACTTTGAAAGTGCATCCAGCACAGTTTCAATTGATTTAGAAGTTTGTCAAAGTGCCTGAAAAATGTCAAAGCATCCAGCTACTTTGAATCAGTGTTCCTTATATTGCTTCTTTTATATTCCACTTTCATCACCCATTATAAAAAAATACACATGAATTCTGTGTAGAAGAATAGTTGCATGGTATTTATTGCTGCCCATTAGCATGCTCAGCTTGTTGATAGATTGCCTTCATATCATATGGGGGGGGGGGAAGAGGAAATTGGAACCAAAACCAAAAAGCAGTTTAATTATTTTAATTAATTCCAGCTTTCAAAATAATGCAGAATGCTACTGAATATTTAACAAGCTGTACAAGCCAAATGACATTTATGCACCAAATGGAACAGAGGAGAAGGGGACTCTGAGGCTCTTTGAGAAGTCACTTTGGCAGAGATCTCAATCTAGATCCTATGTGTAAATGTAAATAGGGTGGGTTTGATGGTGGATGGTAATCCAAGCTAGGGATTCCCAGTACCAGCAAAAGGAAAACACATTTATAACACTGATTGCTAAAGGTAAAAACACATGGCATGGAGAAAGATTCTTGCTATGGAGCTGGGGGTCTTGGTCTCCCATATACATTCATTTTAACATATTGGACTAAAGAAGTGAAATAATGAGTAAAAAAGCAAAGTGCAACCTGAGGAAGCCTCCTAAGAAATGTAAAGCAGACAGGGTGTGGAGGTCTATAGGTGTCAATCAATACCCAAATGCAAACTGTCAAGCTTGCTTTGCTAACAAACTGTCACATCAACAATATGCAGTTAATGACTACAAATTAACTGGATACCAGATGCTTGACACTTTGTTATGACACTTAGCAAGCTAGATGACATTTGGGGATCAAAGCTTCTTTAATTACACTTTGTATAACGTGTGCAACCTTTATGCTAATGTCCACACCCTCCTCAGAACACCACTGTTCAAGTGGCAGGAACTGGGATTTTTTGGACTTTGAAGCATTCCAGGAAATTTGGATTTCAGCTGAACCAAAAGTGCTGCAAGGCTTTGCATCATTATTCAATATTATCACCTTATTTAAAATAACTCTAAGTTGATGCACTATACCACAGTCACTCAGAGACACCCTCTGTGTGAAATAATGCATTTCCAAAGTGTTAACAGGAGCTATAAAAGAAAGCACTAGACACACTGCATTTAAAAGCATCTCTGTGTTCAAACTGATGTCTAGAATCAATTGCACACATTGACATGTCTTTCCTAAACCAAATTAGTTTCCTCAGCACACAACCAAATGTAGGACACAGCATTTTTAGCTAGCACTTATTATATAGTTTGTCTTGTTCAAGGGAAAAAAAAAATACAAAGTAAAAGCAGCCCCAGGTTTGTGAATCATTCATATGAGCAAAATCCATTGGCTTACTGTGTTATGAAGGGGTGTTTTCAACAATTTTAACTCTCTATTTATTCCTTAAAATGGAGACCCCCACATCACTCAGGAATTATATGCAAGCTGACAACTATACATTTCACAGGGCTTTGTGGGGAAAAAAAAAATAAATATAACAATCTTAAATACTAAAAAAACTCTTTTATCAAGGGAAAATAGCCTTTAAAGCAACACATACCATCAGAAGTAGTATTTGCCTTCCTACTTTGGACAAAAGTGATTCTTACAAGAAATGCTATAAAGGCATCAATTCAAATGGCTTTTTTTTTTCCATCCTAGACACCTAACTCAGATTCTTAAATACCTTTTTATTTGGATTGCATTCACATCTTTTAACACTATTCATTAATTCAGTTTTTGCCATCCATCAGTTATTACACTGGACACTCTTGATCTAGGCAACCAATGTGACCATTTCAAGGTGCAATAGGAAAAATACTAAGCCCAGATGCTTCCTAACTGAGTATGGGATACAAAAAAAGGGCCAGCCAGGGCTAGAAATGAGAGCTTGACTGCCCAGCTGGATATACTCTGTGAAGAATATTAGTGTGCAAAATATTTTGTTTTCCAGAATTCATGTAGAACTTTAGGTTGCAAGAGTGAGAACCATGTTATTTATTAATGTTATTATTTATTGATGTTATTTATCCCCTTCTATGTATTCTTGCACTTAATTACTTCATGCCAGACACAGCTTGTTTGTGTCACATTCTAATTAATGGTTTAAAAAAACCCAAAAAAGTGTATTTATCTGTTTTCCATTAGATGGCATGACACTGCATGTGATCATATGACCCTGGATACACGTGCCTTTTACAACAAATTCTTTTAAACCATCACTCATCATCCACAAAGAGCAGCACAGAAACCAAAATGCTGCAGAAATGATCAGAGAGAAACCAAGTGAAAGTCTGAGAATTCCCCATGCAATGCTCAGGACTTAATGGGTCTGCAGTGATAAACTTCTGACTACCATTTAACCCAGCTATCCAGTCCAAAAGATCTACTAATTCAGTTTATCTTTTCCCTACACAACAGGAGAAATTCATGGTCAAAGTAAAGTAAGATTTCATCATTGTTCTTCCCACATTTACAAGCACCATGGTGTTACTTATTGCCAGTTAATCTTTCAGATATTTCTTTTTAAATTAGGTTTTGCAAAAGCCCAGCAGCAGTAGGTCCCCATCTTTACTCAACTTTTTCTCTATAAATATTTTAAGTAGCAGCAGTCATGTGATTCTGTCACATAAAGGGGAACATTTGGGACAAATAGGATTTTCCAAGTTCTTTATGTTGTATCAGTTTTTCAGATTCCTAGTGTAAAAAAACACTATATTTTGGCTTCAAGAGTAAGTAACAGACAAGCATTTCTTAATAAGGATCCCAAAGTTTCACTTCAATTAATCTGGACTAATAATTTTTAGTCCTCCTACTCTAAACAAATAAAAAAAGGAAAGCCCTCAAAATTAACAACAGCAGCAGATATTTGTAAACCTTGGGGAAGTTTATTTTCATTCATCTTTAAAAAACATTACCCAGATGAAAGGCACATGTTTTAGACTGAGAATGATTATGCAACTGATATAATATCAGTGGTTATCTATTAGGGAAAATAACAGCATTATAATTTCCATTATTTCCTATAAGTTGCTATGAGCCATATAGTAATAATCCTGTAAGTTTCCTAATATAATTTTAAGTGCTACATGTTGGAAAAAAAAGTAAGAATTATATGAATATATCCACTTACAAAAAAAGCTTTCACTGATTAGAGCTCATTTCCCTAATATACAGATTTCTAAAGACAGCTCTATTTTAGTTATGTAAAGCATGTAAAAAATGGCATGTGCTCAATCACAGATGAATCTGAAATTAGCCTGTCACTTTCAACACCATACTTTGGGGTGGAAGAGGGGAAGCTCCTCCACAAAAACCTTACCTGGAGGTTAAATGGATAATGGGCTGAAGCATGAAAACATTTTACAAGAAGATGACATTATTTTATTAATTAGAACCTTGAAATTACAAACATTAGAAAAAGCTATACTCATTACTACCACGTTTAGCTTATTTTTCCCCATTTCCTGAGGAGAATATAACTAGAATTTTTTGTTCAGATTAAAATGGGCACTGACATTTTCAAGCTGTAAAAACAAAACCTAGCTTTAAAAACTGCTTAAATTTGTCACCATCATAGAATTCTTATTGGATGAGGAAAAAATATTATGGGTCACTGTATGAAAACTGAATTGGAAAAAAAAAAAGCTTTTCATCAGCTAACAAAACCCCTTGATACCCAAGCAGCATGCACATAATGATACTAAAAGCTGGCAATGGAACTTCAGAGGGCTATCAAGCCATGAAAGATCTCATAAAAAGACAAGTGATTAACTTATTTCAACTGAGAAGGACTAAGAATCAAAACCACCTCTCTGTTACTTCTTCTCATCTACACAGCATCTCACCTGGAATAAACACATCTCACTATCAGTTCTGGATACTTCATTTATCAGAGAATGAAACAAAATGTAGGTGATGTAGCTGGTTCATAGAGAAAAATGATGCTGCTTCTAAAACAGACAAGAACTCTTTTGATTAACCACAAGTTGCTCATGTGAACTCAGGCTTAGAAACATGAAAAACCTTTCTTCAAAAATGTCCCAAATTTGTTGATTACTGAGTGATTTTACCAGGTGACATCTTTGTATGCATTTCCATAAAGCCATCTATAAAACCTCTTGTTTTATAGATGGATATTAACTGTATATTTAACAGCATTTCAAAAATATTTTTTTTAATACTTAAAATACTTTTTAAGTAAGTATTTAAATGAACACAACCTACCAAAAAAAACCTTACTTGCTACAATTAAAAAGCCCAACAGCACCTCAGTAATGTGCCCTCAATCAGGACACAAGTAGTTTGTGGGGTGTATTACAGTTGTAATACAGTTAAGAGGATTAATCCATAGAAGATGAAAGTTTGCTCTCAATTCATTACCTCTAATAAAATCTATTAGATCAAGCACAAAAAGCTTAAGCAAGGGAATGGTAGCTAAATGCATCCAGTTCAAAAGAAAATAAAGTTGTTAAAAGGCAAATTGTTTATGGGTTTTATGTTACTTAGCAGGCCTGTAAAAAGTTCCAAATACTGAAGTAGGATAAATATTTTTCACAAAATGTAACCTGCTTGGGATGTTTATGTCTAAATATTGAACATTTTAGCTGCTTGCAGGACAATGCAACTGCTTAAAATATACAACATGGAGGGGTTAAGACTATAGTACTATGTGTTTATGCCCTGGAGAACTAGTTTAATAAATCAAGAAGCTATCCACAGAAGTGAAAAGAAAAAAAAAAAAAAAAGAAAAAAAAGAGAAAATTCTCTAATATTCTCCTATCAGGCAGCATATGGACTGGAGAGTCCTCAGTATTTCAGAGTCAGTACATGGTATTCTATACATAGTAACCAGTATTTATTTTGTTCCTGAAATTAAACAGGAAAAAAAAAAAAAAGATATTCAAGTGTTGTATTTTTTACTGCTTGTTGACTTGTCACATGAAGCAGGCTCCTGGGACAGGACTACCATAATGCAGAGGTAAATCATTCAGGCTCTGGATGTCCTTGGCTGTCACATGGGTTGAGAGTTATCTTCTCCACTTCTGCTTCTCTTTCCATCTCCAACAGCAGTTAAGGCAGGACTGTTACACTAAGAGGGAGACTCCAGTCTGTCATTTCTACTGATCATGGATGTGATAAATAAATTAATAATCCTCAATTCAGAAGTATGGGCAGATAAAGATTATTTGCAGAAACGTGCTGTCCCTCCCCCATTGTAACTATTACAACCAGTACCAGATTTCATTAATTTGTTGTGCAATTTTAAGCTTTCTCACCCCATATTTACAAATGGGGTGCCCTCCTTTCACTTAGCTGTGGACATCTGATGTAGAAATACCCATGTGGCATAGCCACCCTATAAACTTCTTTCCTACTGGCACAACACAGGAGCTTCTACAGTTTGCTTCATCTGGCCAGTTTTGAACTTTATAATGAAGTTAGAGACATCATAAAAATACAGTTCCTGACCTGGGATAAGGTTAGAGGATTGTGTGAAGCAAAAAGAAACAACCCTATTGCTGTCTTGTTGATAGTAGCTTTGGCAAACAGCTGACAGACTATCAGCAGAGCTACACTTGCATTTTGTAGTTGGTTTATCCCAAAAGCATACACAAAAATTGCTAAGAGTGTGAGGCCAGGATTCAGAAATAAAAGGGGAGCTATTTTACATCAGAGGAATGCCCACAGAGACCAGCTCTACCTAAAGCACCATACACAGAACGCAAGAAAACATTTTCTAGGTAATAATTTAAGAGATAGTATATTAAAAAAAATGATCTATCATAGAACACAAATATTTAAATAACTTTTAGGCTTTCCTTGTTAACCAGACTCAAATCTGACATCCTTTATAACCGTTTTATTTGTGTCATACTCCAAAATATGCACTGTCTTTATGAAAACATGCAGCAATTATATAAAATAAAACTTATTCATACAGCTAATATTCAAATATATGTTTATACAAATGTATACATTGCATACATGTCAACGTATAGAACTGCTGCATATATTGGTTCCAGAGCTACATGATTTTTTTCAGTGCACTCTAAATATTTAATATTTAAATTATTTCAAATAAAATTTGCAAGAGTGTTTTCCAGCCACACTGTTAAGTCACCATTAGCTTGTCTCATTCTTGTTAGGTATCTGTGCCATGAAGTTCAACCAGACATGTGACTTCTTTACATTCCAAGCAAGCAATTTGGAGGCTGCTCATCCATTATCTCCAAGCACAGCTCTCTGTCCAAGGTCTACTAAAGTAATGGTTCTTTCATCAAAGCCTAATGGTTTGTTTCAAATAATCAAAGTAGTGTTTATATCACTGTCCTCAGGTGCAACCATCCTGTTTGCAGGAGAATGCTATAGTACATGCTAATGTCACAAGTGATAAATCAAAGCAACTACATTTGTTTCTCTACCTAAACCAATCTACTCCATGTCTTCAACAACAGCAAAAAAAAAAACCAACTATCACCCTGGCATTTGCACTCTGGAGTGAGGACATGAGCAGCTTTGCAAGTAGTAGAACACTGTGTGTAAAACAACTCCCTCCTTCCTTTCTTCTAATAACAACAAGTAGAGCTGCACTTCCACTGCTGTTATCTGAAGCAGGATAGGAAGATGTTTCTTCCAACTCCTCCTGAATCCTGAGATTAGTTTTATGCAACATCCTGCCTTTGGTTAAATAAAGTGTCTGAACAACTTGATTTCTCATAGGACAGCCACAGAAATTAACTTTTTTTTTTCTGGTTTTTTTTTTGGGTTTTTTCGTTTCATTTGCTTTGTTTCTTGTGTTTTGTGGGTTTTTTTTTCTTGTTTTCTTTAACTTAGTCATCAAAGGAGGAAAAAAACCTTGGAAATCCAAATAAAAACTGAACTCACCTGACTGATGCTTGGGAGGACCTCAGACAGCTCAAAGGATATATGAAGCAAAATCAAATTTAGATCCACAACCATATTTCCCCTTGATTTTTTCTGATGTTTTGTTGCAACACTGGTAAGACTTTTTTTATATCTAGCATGATGAGATGGGAATTCAAACACCCTGTCCACCACGGTGTAGTAATTACTCTGGTGATGTTACTCACCTCACCAACCATGTGCTGGGCAAACTACACAGGCAGAGCTTTCTGTCCAAGGGGCAGCAGAACCTGCACACTCATCAATCATGATGACTGAGGTTTCTGAATGAAGTACTTAATATATTCTTGAGCCTTTGGTGATGTTACCACACCAAACACGCTTGAAAAAAAATATTATTAAAATTGTAAGCTATAGCAAAACAAACAAACAAAAACCTTTTATCCATTTCAGCCTGGAAAGCTGAAATGCAAGATGAATTGTACACTAAGCAGCCACCTACACCTCAAGTCTCCTCATGATACCAGCCTGCCTCCTAAAAGATAATATTTGGTAAATTGCCCAGACCTCTCAGAGTGCGTCTCAGGAGTTACTGTACATCCTGACATACAGAAAAAGGAAATAAAAAATCTGAAATTGAAATATTTCAAATTCAAATTTGGATAATTTTGTCTTATGAAACTTTCTCCCAAGTAACTAACCCTGAAATACAAAAGCATGAGGAATTTAAAAATAAAGGTAAATAAAAACACCAAAAATAAAGGTAAATAAAAACACCAAAAATAAAGGTAAATAAAAACACCAA
>JANHGL010016787.1:0-21526 GCA_024611195.1 Ceyx melanurus
CCCGCCCACCCTGAGGCTTCTCCCAGCCCAGTTGCTGGATCAGCAGCAAGTGGTGCCGGCTCTGCCCAGGGCCCCTCAGCAGCCGCCCACCAACTGGCAGCCCCAGCACAGGCAAAGGGTTTTGCTCGGGTTCAAAAAGCCCTCAAAAGTGCTTTTTGTCAGCCCTTTTTGCCACAGATCCCTTCCCCAAGGCAGTCTGATCTGAAGCTGGGCACTGCAGAATGACATGGAGGGGTTTTGAAGACTTTTATAATTTTACGGTCTTGAATCAAGCATCACAAGCATTTTACATGTAGCAATATGGATAAAAACAGATTAATTTAAAATTGTTCTTTAACCTGGTGTATGCAATGTTCATGATGTCAGTGTGTGTATATATGAATGCAAATATATGCATATGAAAAATACATTAGTTGCACGATAAGGACCTAATTCTGCAGAAACTCAAACTTTCTGCTCAACTTTACCCTTTGTAAACAGGACCATGGATTATAAGGAAAGTGCAATAGATCAAATTGTCACATAGCTCTTCAGAGACTATAAGCAGATTACGTGTTAGGGTAATTGGCCATTGGTCTGATATTAACTTCTCCCAAAGACAGCAAATTAACATTACCTAAGCAATACAAAATCCATGTCAATACCTCTGCAGATTTTGCTGTATTGTCTGACTGAGGTCACAGCATAAGCATTAAAACAAAAATCTGACAAAGGTTTATACATATGCAATGAATATCTGTTATTCCAATTGTTTTTAACTTGCTTGAACTGCTAGTTTAACACATCCAGATACAAGCAGCAGATTTTACAGTGTCTTGCTATATATAGAGATATTAAATGCAAATAGGCATATCATCCTTGGATCAAAATTTACTGACTTTTATAAGATAAACTGTCATGGTCACTACTCAGTGGTTTGACCTCTTGCTGCCACAACAAACCTGCACCTTTCCCATGTATGCTATGGAGAGATTTTTCTGAAATGACCTTTTAGAGTATCTCTATATAAATTTCTCATGCCCTGATCCAGTTTTTCCTGACATCTTAAAGTATTACAGCCACATGTTCAAGGAGATACTTCACTAGAAAGGCAACATTCTCTCAAAAATCAATGAGATCAGATGTCCTGCCTTGAGAAAGAAGACCAGAAAACTTGCATCGTTATTTTATTATTCAAAATACTACATATTATAGCACCTAAAATATTTTTGTACATTACCATTTTAAATTATTTTGTAAGACTTTTCAGATGCACAGCACTGATCTCACCTGAAAAGGTTACATGTTAAAGATATAGCACTTTTCTCAAACTTTTTCCACAGCTGCAATTATTCTCTAAGGGTTGTACTTTAGATATGGTGACAAGCTCTCTCCTACAGAAATGGCAATATAAATAAACACAAATGGCCATGGAAAGAGTCAGATTAAAGAAAACCAAAAGTTTTATTTTATAGCATATTTTAGAGAAGTAATTTTTTCTTTAATATGCCATATGTTGTCCTCTCAATTGTGTATTTCTACTGCCTTCAAAGATACAGTACACAGGACACACTCGTACCTTTCATTTGTTATTTAAATTGGAAATTATGGTATCTCTTCATAGTTTTCAAAGCAATCTCTGAATTTAATTTCTCAGAACTGAACCAATTTGATAATTGATCTATTACATAAACTATTAATCTTTATACAACTGTTAATGTGAATCTCAGCCTTAACTGAATCAATCTATCAGGCCCAAGCTTATTTATGTGTAGAAAACAGTCTTTCAGCTGCAGCATTTGAATGTAGGAATTGACAGAAGAAATTCTTCACATTATAATAAACTGAAAGAACTAGGATATGAAGATGGAGAATGAGATCATAAAACATTTGGTCATGTTCTAATGCAAGATTTATCAAGTGTAAGAACACATTCTACTTACTCTCTCAGAAAATAATAGTCCTCAAGTAATCCATATCCACTTTTTTTTGGTGAAGTTACAATTTTCTAAAACATAAACCTTTCTTTAAGGTACTAGCTGAATCAGGATATGGTAACTATTCACTGAAATGAAAAATAAAGTCAGGTATTTGAGAGCTCTGAATAAAATAAATTTCTAATTTTTAACTTCTCTGGTTTTTTTTCCCAGAAGTTACATCAAACAATTTATCATCCACTATTTTTTGCAAACTTGCCTTTCACAAGGAATGTGGAATGTCATAAATCCCAGCACATGATGTATTGGATTGTTCTAATTTTATGATCATCATAAAAAGTTTAGTACACTGTGAAGCAAAAACTAAGCAATTCATACCTAATATACAAAATTATTATCTAAGGATAGGCCTTAACTTTTCTGTGTATTCAAAGCTGACAAAACAAACACCTGCACTTTTGGAAAACACCATTACCTAAGGGAATTGATTGTTTTTATCAAGAGGACTTAACATACCTTATCAGTAACACACATTGTTGAATCACACATTGTAGAAGTCCTTCAGACCGAGATCTGCAACAGAAACAAACATTAATCAAGTTACTTTGTTTAGTATGGCTAGAACATTATGTTGCCTTGATAATTAATTAATTCTCAGAAGAACCTTGAAATCCTAGTATTGGTTGACTATGACTTTTCAACAGCAAATAATGTCATAAAGTCACTTTAACAAAACAAATTATGTTTTCCAGCAACTCCACAGCACATAGATAAATGTGTTCATGGTTCAAAATGTTCTTTACCCTGTGGCCCAGAGATCTGGCAGAACTTAACCTGACATAAAGTAGTCTTTGAAAAGAGCACAAAATAAATCCAACAAAGAAACTATGCATACTTATATTCCCACATATGAAAGGAAGCAAGCAAAGAAGTACAGGGAAGAAGCAAATATACTAAATACTCAGAGTACAGCCAGCTGAGGCCATTATACACAAGCTTTCCCAGGAAGAAGGGAATAGCATTATCATTGCATATATTTAAAATACCAAAGACAAAATAGCAATGTCAAAACAAGCAAGGAACAGGAAATCACTTTAAATCCCAAACCAAACAGACAGTTATAAAACTACTTACATGCTGATTAAACCTCATTTTAATGTCTAATATCCTTCAGATGGCTTTGTACAGGCTTTTTTTTTACTATTGTAGGACAAGCCTCACCAGGTAAAGCCTTCAATATTGTTGGTAGCAATTTTTTTATTGGCAGATCTAACCTCAAAAGGTGGTCACTAATCTCCTATAAAATTTGTTTTTTAAAGTATATATAAGCTTTTAAATCCAAAGCCAAGAAATAAATTTGCTTCCACCCTCATTTTGCTCCAAGATGACAGAATTCCATAAAACTGCCATGAGGGATTCTGTATCAGTAACGATGCAGGTAATGAGTAAATAAAGATATTATAAAATTAAGCAAGGAGTTCTCTTTGTGTAATTGGGAAAGTTACAGTTTGGGACTTTATTGTGCTTTGCGGTCCATGGGTCTCCACCTGCACCATGAGACAGCAGAGGGACTATTCTCTGCTGTGGGATGTGTGTGTTCACCCTGCACCCTCTCTGAATCTTTCAGGATATATGACTGTGACACAAACACTTCTTTCCTCCCTCCTGGGACTTTGTGCTGAGTAAGTTGGCCAAGCTCAGAATGGTGCTGTTGGCATTCAGTAGCAGAGAAACTGTAAAACCCCACCGCTGGGGTTCCTGTGCTGCTTTAGGATGTCAACAGAAGCTTTTTGGCATTTTATGTCTAACTGAAGTGAGATGGGGACAACTCTAAGGGTTATAAACTGTGTTCTGTTCACAAACCTGAACTCCTTACCTCATTTACACTATTAATAGATCTGCATTCCTTAAGACAGCAATAAATGAGACTAGTCTTGTAAGGGGAATATTATCTTTTAATACTGAAAATAATGGAATGCACTGAAATAATGGACGAAATCAGAATTTTGCAGAACATAACAGAGTGGGTTGTGTGCTGAATGTTCTTCTGTTTTTTTTCCTGCTAGAGCAGCAGGTCTAATAAAAGATAACAGAATGCTACCTCTCACAAATCATGCTTCATTTGTAATCTCAGATCATAACTGCAACAAATCTACTTTAGACAGGTAACAGTTAATAAGTCAGTTTAAAATGGAGAGGAATGGCTTAATAGGGAATGATGTATGTACATCTCCCAGGAACACTGAAATAATGTTCCCCTGCTTGATTAAACAAATAAAATTATTTCTGTATTTATTGAAATACCAACTAATTCTAAGAAAAATGTTACAGCTCAGATTTTCAGTTGCACCTTTATTCACATGTGTTTTAGGTCATTTCATCCTCAGGACTTCCCACAGTTCATCTAAAAATGATAAATCTCAGCAACACTACTAAATCCAGCATGTTATATTTAAAGCCCTTAATTTCAATTTCGTATTTGTTCACAAAGGACAAGATTTACTGCAACTAACTTCTGCCATCCACAAATTCAAATCCTAATCTTACTTTGTCACCTGGGCTTCCTGGTAGAGGAAATAAACACTTTGAGGGGATGATTGACTTGTCTAAATGCTCAAGACAGGCATGCACAACCATATTCTGAAAGAGGCATTCTCTGTCTTCTCTAACCACACAAAGAACCAAGAAAATTTGTTTATGTTATGGACTAAATATAAGGGTCGAGTCCCATGTGAGATGCTCTCACATAACCACTGCTGCTACAGAATAGATCTGCCACAAGTCCTGTATCATTCCTGCCAGCTCTATGTCAGTATCTTACCTCAAATGACACAGTAGGGCATCTGAAATGGCACTACGTGTCTTTGTTTAGGCAACTGACTCCTGCTATTGATATCTAACTTTGAGTAGCTAAAATTAAATCAGAGAAATTTCAGTCACAGGAAAAATAGTAAACTGTGTAACATAAAAGATTTTCAGGTTAAGGGTGTAAAGATGATACAGAAAAAAAAGGACAGAAAGCAAAGAAGGTATCTCGGGGGGGGGGGGTTTCTACTAAGGCAAAAGGAGACCTTTTCCCTCACGACTTTTATACTTAAACTTGGATTTCCCTACTTTGGATGCTAAGGGAAGAGCTTGCCTTTCTTCAATCTACTTTAACTAGGTCAGAACCAAATTCAGTTAAAGCTAAGGAATGCATTTATTTTCACAGGCATAGACCATAATTTCTGTTTGTGTCCTATAGTAACCTCACTATCACTAAAGTGGTTTCAAATACGTTTCATTTGCAAATCCACAATGCTACACAAAGCCTTCATGAGACCTGGCTCTCCACTACAACCAAAAACATATGTATAATTGCTCAGAATCAGCTGACTGGATGGGAGTGGATAGTACATGAGAAGACACTTTGCCTCTGCTCTTGCAATTACTTTCACTATTGATTCTTAAAGCAGAATTTTGCAAAAAGGTAGCATTTACATACTGTAAATATCTCTGCCCACTTAGAGGAAGAAACTTGGGTTGTTTTTTGCTTTATTTAAGAGCTTTATGGATGTGCATTTCCTGAATGCAGGAAGTTGCATTCAAAATAATTTAATTCCATACTATGGACAAACATCTTGATTAGATTATTCTGCCTCTACCTCATTTTAACAGAGGTGTTAAAAACCACTATCAGATTTCCAAATCCGGTTCACAACCTTTGGTATGATAAGAATTTTAATACGTCTCACACTCCACACTTTACTGTAAGAGTTAGGAATTTCACATTCAGAAACTATGCTTGTTACTAAGAATATGATTTAACAGTCAAAGGGTATACAAAGTATTTTTTATATATCATTTTTTATATATATATATTTGTATTATATATATCATTTGACAATAGTCAAATGACATACAAAGTAGATCATTTTTTATAGTATGATCCATGTAACAACCATTTCTGTCCTGCAAAATGAATCAAGAACATTGATATTTGAAGACCCTGAAACTGTAATCCTATTTTTAAAAAGATATGTTTCTTTTCTAATGTAAGATAAGAATGCAGTAATTCTAACAGACAGTAAATAAAGCAGATGAGAACCATGAACACTTGCTTAGAAATTGTGGGATGATGTAGGGTGAGATGATGTTATCTTTCAAGCTTCACAGACACTTGCCCCACCTAAGAACAGATACAAGTATTTATTCTAAATTAGTTGGTCTTCCTTGATCCCCAGACACATTCAGCTGCAGTACAAGCCTTTCAAATGCTTCCATATGCTCATTTTCAGTCAGCTTTGCATTTGATGAATGGTACAAAACAGCACCATTTGCATAGTTGGAATTCCTTAAATGTGAAGATCCACCTTTGACAGTAACAGGACATGTGAGCTACCCATCAAAGGACACACCCTTTTTGCCCAGAACAAAGGGAATCTTAGTTGAAATGGCTCCCGTGATGAGAACATCACAGGAATGCACACCACTCCACTTTAGCCAGGACACATTTTCCTTCCAGAGTCACATCCCTCAAGGTGAAATCAGAGCAGATTGGGCTAGACTGCAACTGTGCTCTAGAAGCAATGAGTACAGACCAGATTGACACTGGCCATACACGTGTGGGTTGTTATCTTGTCAGCGAATATATTCAAAGCTAGTGTCACTCCATCAAACACCTTCAGGCTCCGTTACCCTTTCCTTTCACCCAGCTGCTATAAAAAGAATCATTCATCTGACAAAAAGAATCCATTCTATTTTGCTGAACAGATCATAGAATCATAGAGTTGTTGGGGTTGGAAGGGACTTTAAAGATCACCCAGTTCCAACACCCCTGCCCATGGTTGTTGAGCAGGTTGTTCAGAGCCCCATCCAGCCTGTCCAGATCTTTCCTGTACTAGGAGCTCCAGCACTGGACACAGGGCTCCAGGGAGGGTCTCACCACAGTGGAGTAGAGGGGGAGAATCCCCTCCCTCGACCTGCTGGCCAGATCAAAGTGTAGCAGGCTATAAATGGCCCGCTGTAGAGGAAAGCCACGTGCTGTGCCATACCGCGACGCTGACGTAAGGTAATTGCAGGAATCAACAGTGACACATGGACTTTTGCTCTTATTGCAATATTTTAAGTCTCCTTCCACCGTGTCATCAAGTACAGAGTTCAGCCACCAGTGGCCCCAGACAAAATGTGCCAGTGCCAGCCAGAAGGCTGGGACACAGAGGGCAGCTCTAGATATGGACTGGCACGTTAAAGCCTGACTCAGCGCTGTCAGCCTCCTAAGCAAGTGACTGACATGTAAGCATGAAATGGCAAAGACGACTCAGAAGGAGACAGAAAGCAAAATTAGCAAGATCCAACCATAGTTAATTGATAGAAAACCACTCCCCTTGATAAAGGAATTCTTAAAACGTATTTATTGCACAAGTCTTTAATTACTCTCTAAAACCTTTGATTTCTCAATTAGGCTAGTTTGAGTATTGCCAGCATAGAGGGAGAACTGTGCTCAGCTCTTTGAAGGCTATGTGAGTGCAGAGGAGAATGTGATTTATCCCACTCCCTATAGCCTCATCCTGAAAAGAAAGACAAGAATTCCAAGGTCTCCATCAGGCCTTGAAAAACACAGAAGCAGACATGTGGTTCTTCCTGAAGAACCTACTGCTCCAACAGCTACTGACAGCCTCCTTCAGAGAAATACAGCCAGAGATTTTGTCCATGGACTATTTTAAAGTAGTTCCTGTAGTCCTGTGGAATAAACACAGGTTGGGAGGACCTGCTTCAGAAAGTGAAGTGACAATAGAGAAAATTCACAGTAGCAAAGAATTTTGGCCTACAAACTTCCAGTCAGTCATCAAAGCTCATGAAGCACCTGGACTGGAGATTCTGGACCCTACACAGTATTAACTCCATAGGGGTGTGCTCATGGCTTTGCTTGTTTTGTAACTCAAGGCTGACACAGCAGTCACAAATAAAGAATTAATGCATTGCAAAATGGAATTCTCCTATTCCTTTTTTAAGGTGCTATGCCAGTCACTAAGACATGTGGCACTCATTCCTTTCATTATAATTCTGCATGTGAATTATGGAAACAGTTTGGTCATAGTCATAAATATAATTTTTACCAGCAAGCTCCAATACCTGGGGTCTATAAAACATTATTTTGTTCATCCAGTAATGTAACAAAATACCATAACATGAAGCTCTTTTTAACAAGTCAGACCTAGTAGTCCTTCACTTAGCTTTACTGTACAGATTTAGCACAATGCACAACAGAAGCCTTGCTCCTAATCTGATGATG
This sequence comes from Ceyx melanurus, assembly GCA_024611195.1. Lineage (NCBI taxonomy): Eukaryota > Metazoa > Chordata > Aves > Coraciiformes > Alcedinidae > Ceyx > Ceyx melanurus. The sequence continues at coordinate 8,191 of JANHGL010016787.1, forward strand.
GCAGAAGGCATGCACAGCCACTGTGCATTAAAGGGGCACGCTCTGGTATTCTTTTGCAATTACACCTGCTCCTCTCCTGACCAGCATAAAGTGTTTCTGGCACTGAAGAAGTCCAGATATGTTTAACAGGATTGCACTATATCAATGAGGGTGAACCAATATGTACAGATATGCCTAGAAATGCCTGGAAGATTTCAAACTACTTTAAAATTATCTGGATTGTTTGGTTTTGTTTGTTTTGCATAAGCACTGAGCAAGAAACACTTTTGATTGTGATATTGGTAAATATATAACAGTTACTATCAAATGATGTTCTCATCAGCACATATAGGATGTTACAACTGATCACAACCACTCCTATGTATTTCTCATGAGTCCCTATATTATAAGGTACTGTACTATCACAATGTAACGTTAATTTCTAACAGTACAAACTTTGCTCATTTGTCCTCCACAAATGTGGTATAACAGTTACCTACAGTGGGGCAAAAATTTCAAAAGAGCAGAAAAAAAGCTGCAATAAACCAAAAGATGTGATGTGATAAACACAACTCTCAGAATTAAATAGGCATTAATTGAAGATTTGTATCACTGGAGCATCTAGGCTAGGCTAAAGTCAGTGAATGTGCAAGCCAGTTAGAAAACCCCATGCAGAGAAACACAGCATTGTTTTATAGACTGACTTATGATTAATAACCCTGTGGGAATGGTACACTCCAGCTGACACGTGCAACTGCAGCTTAAAAGATTAAATTATTTTTCCAGTCATCATTATAGTAAAAGTTTGTGTTAGTCAAGCTAACAAAAAGGAAAGGGGATTTGTTTTAAGGGAAAGAAAAAAAAAGCCATCTCTCTCAATGAATGTTTAGGAACATTCCAGATTTCTGGTTTTGATCTACATGTTTGGTTTATAAACTGACATAGCAAACAAATCCTGTCAGAGAGTAATACAAGACACCACTAAGCTCTAGCAAATAATTTCCCTTAGGGTTAGGTTTTGCCATGTGATCAGAAAAGACCAAATAAAAACATGTTCTTGCTAAAATAAAGTAGTTTAAAAAAAAAAATAAATCAGCAGCCTTCCCATACAGAAAGCTTTTATTTTTGAAGAAAGGTTTTGCTCTCTTCTTGGTTTACATGCAGAATATGACTTTCAACAAATGCCAGTAAGAGCAGAGCAATTTCACTAGACTCCTCAGATAATGTTTCATCTGTCTTTATAACAGCTGTATATGCTATTTAGAGCTAAAAAGCCCTATGTTTATGATTAACAATTTAATGTAAGGTACGTCATGGGAGAGGCACCTTGTGCAATCTTCTTACATCATTTACTGTACAAGGTATTAATTCCAGTGTGAGTTATAAGTCATCCGTGAGTAAATCCTGAAAAATCAGAGAAAGCTGTAAGCAATACAGAGGGAAGCTTGACAACAATGAGCATTTGTGATTCATTAATAACTTGGTATGAACATTTAAGTTTTGGGTTTCCAACTGCTAAGTGTAATTATCAGACTGATGTCATCTCTCCAATCCCAAAATGCAGAATGGGTCTTTCAGACAGATTTTTTTCCAAACTGCTGTCTCTGTGTTTGCTGCAGAAAATGACTGTGGATGCATTCATAGCTTTTGATGGCAGAACAATGAACTACTGACAAGGCAGGGGTTGAGTGTGATCATGATCATGTTCCCTTTATATGTTTGAATGACCTCACTAGACTCTTATCAAAAGATAAGATAAAATGACTTATTTTCACTCTGCTGGGACCACTTTTATCTTATATATGTAAGGTTGCTAATGCATCTGAATGATAGAGAATTCACTTAAATGAGTAATTTGCAGTAACATTCATGATACTGTAGCTACTTCCTAAGCATACCAGCAACAGTCTACTTGCAGTGGAGTTAACTGGACAAAATAGAGGTAAAGAAAAGAAAAAGGAAATTTAATCAGTTATGTCAGAGGATTTCAAGGGACCTTTCAAATAGAGGATTTTGCTGAAAAACTGAGGGAGAATGAAACATGCTTGGGGGTTATGATTACAAGACACAAATATTTTCCATCAGAAATAAACCTGGTAAATGTAGTGTACAGTAAATATGTATATCACTGGCACAAGTGCAAAGCTTTATCATTCAATTAATTTGGGATAAATGAGAAATTCTCAAATCCCATCTGATGAGTGGAGGACACACACACTCCTACAGCTACTTTTTTTTTTTGCTCTTATTATTTGGACACTCTTTGAACTAGAAGCCTGATGGGAGTAGGAGCTTCCTTTATTTAGCTCTGCATACAACAGATGATTTACACATAACAGCATCAGCAATGAATTGTATGCCTACTGTGTATTATATATTAAATAGTACACTACAGCAGACAAAAGAGATCTTTCCACTTAAAACTTTCAAGCACACTCTAAATATTACTGCTGTATCTTAATGGAAGTAGGAATAGTCAAATTTGTGTTTAGCTGTTGTATCCTCTGGATCCAGAAAGTGCTTAATTCAAACATCTCTTTTCACACCAAATTTATCAGACCCCGTGATTCCCTTGGCAGCAGGAATTCTAGCTCAATAAAGCAATCAAATGGAATGGAAGAACTGGGTCACTGATCAATTTCTTTTCTGGGATGCTCAAAGCATCGTTACATCTGCTGAATTTGACTATGTGAGTGATCTTTGTTGTACAGCAGAAATTCTCAGAGGGCACGGAGCTGCCAGAGCAGCTTCTTTCACCGTCTCTTCCAATGAGCCTCTTTTATTGCAAGAGGCACAGGCAGGAGAAGGCTCCTGCAGATCCTGTGACCAGCCTGACACTGTGATAGCTGCAGCGCTGCAGGAGGTTTCCACCAGCCTCAACCAGACTGCAGACTACCCTGCTGCAATGTTTGTGCAAGTTGCCAAATAACCAGCTCTCCTTTATACTCCATTGGTATTAATCGTAGTAGGTGGGATGGTCAGGAATGATTTATGGCACACCTGCACAGAGTACAGTGATAGAAATCTGCACAAGCAAAGTGTGGCATTGCTGGTTTGCTTTGTATTTTCTTTGTTTTGGTTTGGTTTTGGGTTTTTTTTCCAGGACACAACTGATTCTTTGTGTGTGGGTCTATTTTTCATTTACATAATTACTTTAAATGCAGAGGTTTTGGCTGAAGTTGCCATCTGCAGCTACATACCAAATTCTGATCTGGTCATTTAGCTCCATTTTCCATTGTTCACTGACCTTTGTCTTTCCATATAATTTCCCATAAAGGCTTCATGTAATTTTGATCTTACCATATGTCAGTTTCTACATGACAGTGGAATAACAAATGAATACAAAAGGATATTCCATACAGGCATGTGTACAACATTTATGTACAGATACAAAGATTGACAGAGCCAGGCATACAGAATAAACCACAAGAATCCCAGCCAGGAGTATCAGTACCAAGGGACCCCACAGACAGGCTTTGTGATGGAGGGAAATTAAATGGCCACATTTGACGTTCAGTTTTTAAATAGCTTGTTCACTTTTTTTTTTCAAATGGCCTGTTCACTATGGCAGAGACTGAAGGTGGTCATAGGAACTCCAAACAGAATAGATGCAAGACCTTCATCTCAAGGAAAGCTAGCGTCATAATTCATGCTAGTTGACATGCTATCTTCTCATTTCTGTTCACAATGGATCCCAAACACCATAGTATATTGAAGTAGGACTGCTCCTGCACTCAGAGTAATTCCCTATTTTTCATAAAAAAGGTCTTTTTGCATTTGAAGAGTTGTACTTTAGTATCAGTAATTAAGCAAGTGAGAAGTGAGGTAAGTCTACTAAAGGTACAAGACATATGTGTGTTCTATGTTTCTCCAGTGCATCTAAGGTATTTAATTAGCTTTATCCTGATTAATAATGCTGAGCAAAAATAAGGTTGATAAGAGATCCCCACAGCCACAAGTGTTTTCTAACCTATTATTGAAAGAATTCCTTACCTCATTATTCTGAAGTAGGTTCTTTCTGGATAGTATTACTTCTGCCTGGGATCACAAATGTGTAAGGAAATTACATGCTGTTTTATAGAGTATTATCTGGGGAGAAAAAAATGGAGTTGGAATATAATTTCAAGCTTATGGAGTCAACTTCCTATGTTCATTGTGGATTTGTGAGCACTGCCTTAGGTTTGGTTACTGGGGCTTTGTATTTTAATATGGAACAGAACAGTAACAGCTCTGCCTGAGACAGATTTAAGACTTAACTAGAAATTCATTAAGGAAATTCCTCATGGTGCAACATGAGGCCACTTGGGCTGAAAAAAATATTATAGTCAGGATTCCAAAGAGTGCCTTAATTTGGGGATTTCAAATTTGAGAGATCTTAAAAAGGGACTGGGTTTTCAAAGGAGAGGTGTTCTACAGTTCTCAAAAAGGAGGCAGCATGAGTCCCCCTAAAAACAAGGATCCAGAAAATCTTGGAAAAAGTGCTTTATTACATTATTTACATTAAGGGCAAATGTCCTTTTTTCATTTTGCATCAGACATTTGAAAACCTCAGCAGCATCCACCAGACATACATGGTTTAATGACGTACAGGAGGAGGCAGCTTTCAGGAACCTGATGGCTATGAAATCTGAAGTTAAATTCTACATAAGATACCTTTACTAGAGACTGGAACCATCTGTATTTAGAGGAAACTCTCTCCCTTGCTGTGTCCATTAGAGTAGATAGAACTTTTCATAAAGCTGCTTTAGAATCATGATACAACAACAGCTGTAGCAGATGTCACTAGACCTATAGAGAGGAGGAAATGCAATTCCTCTAGTTAATTTATATCTACTTTCTGCTGTGTAGATTTTTCAATAATTCAGCTATTGTGTGCAACCAAATAAAAAATGCCATCAAAGACCTTCCTTTGTGATGGCACCAGGTGCTAAAAAGGTACGTGGTTTATTGGAGGGTGTGGAGGGGCAGGGCAGGTTGGGAGTGCAAGCCCCCTTTACTATCTTTCTAAGATAACCTGTGTTAACATTTCCCTGGTGTCTGGTTTGCAATGACCTTGGAGCCCGACTATTGTCTCTAAGTGGCTGTCAGGTGTGACTCAGGTAGCTGCACACTGCTGCAGCAGGCTAGAAGGCAAAGGAGAGCACAGGCTACCCTTCAGAGGACAATGTGCCAGAGTATACATCTCTTTGTCTCTGCACTTTTCTTTTTGTGCCTCTTACTTTTTGTACAGAACATCAGAACTGCTTAGCAATGCACTGCCATCCACAGCTGCCTCTTGGCCTCTGTGTCCCTCCTCTCCTCAGATTCTAAATCACTCAGAATTCTATGGAGAAATAAAGCTTCCTGTCCCTTGCCCCTCCTATTAACATCCTCCTCTACCTCCTCTCCCTCAGAAAGACTTTTTTTTCTCCAATCGGGTATACATTTGGAAACATTAGTTGTATAAAACTACTTGATTTGCTCCTTTCTACCATGCTGTCTTTAATGTCTAACTGCCAGGTTGCACAAATATCTTATATTCCAGATGTCCAAAAGAAAGAAGTTATACCTAGAAGATACCTAGGTGTCTTCTATATAATGGTACCTTCAACATAATGACAAGACATGCAATTCCTGGCCCCTGAAAACAGACATTCCTTTATTATATGAAATAGTCTAGACATTCATGACTTTGAATATCACTAATTAATATCACTTACTGCAAAATAACAGAACCTGGCATTCACCTACATTCTTTGGAGGTGCAAGGCTACAGAAGGGGATGTATATGGCTTCCCAATTTTACATGACAGACAGAGAGACAAAGAGAACAGAAATTGGGTGAAGCCCAGTCATTTCAGGAAAAAGAATGTTCTAGTATCACAAGAAAACCTCGATAGTGAGACAACAAATGTTAGTGGATGAACCTGCAATTAGAAGTGCAGTTGACTGACTGTTTCTCAGGAACACCATAGACAAAAGAAGTTAAAAAAAAAATTCCGATAATAATTTCAAGAATATGAACTTTGTGTGAACATAAAGTAGCTACCAATAATCTGAGAGCATTTCACTGAAAAAGGAACTGGAAAAGAATGCAATGATATTTTCTGCCTCTCAACTTAAGATTTAAACTAATTTCTTGTAGCTACTGTACAAAGATACCTGTGTGGATACCATTGCTAGGAGTGGCCCACTGGACCCTGAGCTCTATGATGAAAGGAATCTTCAAATCACCCTTACCATCATCTTTGGACTATATAAATATTGGCTGTCTTGTGAACTTGGGAAGATTTTTTTCAGCATCTTACTGCATAAAAATGACCAGGTTTTCTTTCTTGTTTAACTCTCTAGATTTGCAAGACAGTACAAAATGCATAAAGCAAATGTATCTGGCCCTTCTATGACCATGCAAGTAAAACAATCACTTAGGATACAGCCAAGGTGCCAGCTCTCCCCATCTGCCTGCCACCTCGGGAAAAATGTGAACAGAGGGGTTTGGGATTCCAGTCCTTTCCTTTTTGTTTCTGAATAGTAAGGCAAACACTCAGCACATCCTCATACCTACTGGGGACCCAGCTGCAGCCAAGAATGAAAGCCCATGTCAACTTTTTTCTCATGCAATATTGGAAGATATATTCAAGAGCTTCTCTTTCACCTTCCTCCTTCCTTTTTGTCTCCCCATGACTGTCAACATTTTTGACTGAGTATCGTATCACTGGGATTGATTGCACAAGAGTCACCTGAATGCCAGTCAAAATGTTTAACCTTCCATTCACCCGCACAATCTGAGACACATGATCTTCTTCAAACAGTCACCCTATGATTTGCAGGTAGGGAAAAAGTGAAGAGTGAGGCAGCAAAGTAAGTACAGGGCTTAAAATGAGCTGAACTGAAATGTTCTATATATGCAGGCACTGCTAAACAGCAAAGTCCTGGTTTATGATACACTTTATTTTGCCTTCAACCCACAGTGACTTATCACACCTCATTTGTAAAGTCTTGGTATGAGTTCTTACAAATCCAATGTATTTTATTTATTCATATTGGTATATCTTCCCTTAAAGAAGCTGTCCTTCTAAATTTCTTAGGTTTGAGGCAATGCCTGTCATCACACATCAGCATAAAGGCCCGAAGAATGGGCAAGTTATTCACACAGAACACACACACATACCCAGGAAACCTAGGCTGCCCCAGAACTAAAAGCAATGTAACTTGGGCCAATTAAAGACAGCATTTGAGCTAATGCAATTTACACCTATGGCCATATCAATACTTACATGACTTGGCAGGCTGCTGCTGCATTATACCAGGGCATAAACACAAGGGGCTTCAGCTCAGAAGCTAAAGACACAGCATATTTTTGCAGAAAACGAGGCCAGTAAGAAAAGAACCCCTTAAAAAGCAATACTTTGATGTTGTGACACTTTATATGCACACACACAGTCCTATTCTAATATCTAGCCAATTTCAGCCAATGGTTATCCCAGCTGTGGGGCAAATTTTAGTCACGGGGCAGACACTGTAAGATTCCCAGAAGATGCAAAAGTGAAATTGGATCTTCCTCAGCTCTACTACTCACGGAACTATTTGTAATACAAGAGACATAACATAGACAAGGTGCCTGGCAGATCCACCAAAGTGCTCACTTAATTCTTTTCCTGGTAGCCTTCTAGTTGCAAAAATTACAGCTCTGTTCTCCAGGTGTGTGATACAGAAACCACTGAAAACAGTGAGATTAGCAAAAATTTTTTTTCCAGACAAAAAATCTCCATGCTGCGGAATTTTTCCAGATTTCCACCAATTTGTGCCATGTCCTTTCTCAGTTTCATTGCCTTATTCTGCCACTAAAAAGTAGATATGATTTCTATTATTCTAATTATCCAGTTAGCAGTGCTTTTTTGCTTTTAATTCCCAGCAGTTATAATGAATAATTAACAAGAGTGCTCAAAAGCTCAGAAATACAGCCTAAGAATGAAAATGTTTTCAGATGAATGCATGTGCTTTATTAATCAATTTTACAGTGGCCAATCACATAATACTTCTTAGTTCTCTTTCTAATGACCCAGATTAATACCAAAATACCAATGCCCTTGCCAAATACTTCAGAAAGCCAATTATGTCACTGAGGTCTTTTTTTTTTTTACTTCAGAGACAAACTTCAACCTAAGAAATTAGAAAAAAAAAAAAAGTAATATATTTCCAACCAAAATATCTAAAATTTTAAAATAACCTGGCTTTTAACTATGGATTTTGTAAAGTTTTTCCACTGTTCTTGGGAGCCAAAATATGTAACAGTACAAGTGAAGTGATAGAACAGGTGATGGAAACAGATTGCCATGTTATCCTTCAGAGAGCCAAAATAGATTCAGAGGTAGAAAGGAAGGAACTTTCTCTAGTCAGAACTACTGACACTGATTTCCTATGTGTGACTTACTTGTTAGGGTCACCATAAATGTTCTTTTGCATTTTCAGGACATGGAAATACTGTCAAGAATTTATTTTGCACCGGTCAAGAAGTTATGAGACATTAGGAAATATTTCTAAACTGTGTATGAAAGTCAAATGGCAACATTTGTGCTTGGAGGTCTACTGGACAGGGAACAGAAAAATTAAAGGTGTTGTTCATGAGTAGGTTACAACTGAAAGCGCAAAAATATTTCAGAAATTTATCATTAAATTTATAGAATCCTTAATAGAAAACCAAAATAATTCATAGTTTCTGAACCATATATAAATATAAATATAATATTCAAAAGTTCATTGAATGATTAAGACACATTTTAAGCATGTTATGGAGAAAAAAATATTAGCAATGGCTATAACTGCAATGGCTGAACCAAAATATTAAGTACTTATGAATGTGTGTATTAACTCTTTACATACTGTTGAAAGTTCACATCATTGAACCTGCTTAAGAGACAGAGCTGTAATCAAACAACAAGCAACAACATTGCCTACACCATCTGGTTTCTCAGGGTTCAAAGCACCTCAATTTTCCTATAATATTTCAGCTATGCTTCTTCAAACACTCTGGTGTTTCCTGAAAGTTCTAGCAGGGTAGCAGTCAATATCTAGAAATGCCAATGGACCTTTGACACTGACTGATCTCATTAGAAGAGGGAAAACTTTCTTGGGTTTAGTGGCATATATACCCAGTCTGGAAAGAGTAAGTAGTTAGTAACAAAACACAGAAGGTTGCCAAAATTTTTTAGCTGTACTAAAAATGTTTTCATGCTTTTAACTTTTTAATCTACAGTATGCAGTGTTTACAGGAGCTAGTTATTTATTCAGAAAATAACCTTTTTGTGGCTATCAAGAAATACAGACCTCCAGCCCATGTGAATCTCTCTGAAGATTAAACAGTTTGGCATTATTTACTTAATTATTTCTGTTAAAATGTAAATCTGAACATTTCAAAGTAATAATTATATAACAGTCTGCCAGTGAAATATTTTTTCTCTTGTGTAGTTATCAAGCTGGTATCTTTACCCAGACAAACCTCCACTGGTCTTAGATAGGAGATTTTTCTAGTATGTCAGAGTATCACAATTTAAAGCATAATAAGGCCTTCTAAGAAAAGCTCTGAAAGCCCTCAGTAGCTAAATCACTGTGATTCTGATGTGCCTTGGGACAAAGACAAGGCCAGTGCCCTGCAGGTGTGGAGAACAGGAGTTCCAGCTGCTCTAACACCCCATGACAGGGAATAGGAATGTAAGCCAGGGAGAGAAATATGGAGGTTGTGGACAGCCAGAGTACTTAGTGATGAAATGCTACTATCTGAAGCCTGTTCCAGTCTGACATGGCAATAAAGGGCTACAGCAACCACAGCCATAACCCTATGAAAATTGAGAATATTAAATGCATCTGTTTGTGGCAATAGAGGGCAAAATATTAAAAGCATCTCAATAAATTGTAGCAAAATGAGCCATTGATTCCCAGGGAAGGGCCAGGGACCTGCTCATCACCACCTCCCACAACGCATCCCTTGTCACCAGAGCTCAGCAGAACAGAGTGCAGGAACACTCCCTGTGCTACCACAGCACAAAGCCCTGCACTTTTAATTGTCAGTAAGACTTGTTTGAGAACAGGCATCAGAACTTTCAGAAAGTTCAGGCATGTATGTCTAGGGGATGATGAAGAGAACAAATGCACCAACCATCACAGAAAGATTTTCTATCACTTTTTTTCAGAACAAAAGCCTCTTCCAAATCTATTATCCTGTAAGAACTTAAATATATAATGGAAGACATGAGTCATCTGGATCTGCTACAGTCAGGATAACACAACTGCAGGTCATCTACAATGGTGCAGCAATGAAAAGACTCACAACCATAAATATTTTTGTCACCACAGTATCTTCTGTGAATGAGGAGCAAGTAATCACAGTCTTGACATCATTACTGGTATCAGTCTGTCTTATGACTGGGTTCAAGAGATACTGTCATAAAAGTTACACAACTGTCAGACAACAATTATTCTTAAAAGCAAATTTAATAAAATGCCTTGGCGTCCATTCCTGGAAGCCTAGAAGTTATATAGCTTCTTACCTATTCCTTCTGCAGTTTGAAGGATAACATCACACTCTGCATCTCTTCTTAGAGCTTCAACACCTGCAATTTTACACAAAAAGAAGATGTATCTTTAAAGCACAAATGAATTTATTAGCAAAAATCAATAAAGACAATAAATCAAAGGTCATGAAAACAGAGCAAGTGTGCTGTAAAGACCATTAGCTTTCCATACTATGGCCTCATTGAAAGATGAAACAGAATAATCATACTTTAAAACCAGATGACTTGCTAAACACTTTCTTCTGAATTAGAAGTGCAGTCTTAGTATCCAGAGCAAACCTATAATGTAACAAAAATGTCCTAGACTCAGTAACTACAGGGCAGTGAAGAAACAGAAAATCCTGCCTTTGCTGGCATGAGAAAGTAAGTGAATGGCACTATCCTCAGACTAGCAGTTTCTACCCTGGTAGCACTGAGAATCTTCCTTGTGCTAGACCCAGCCTGGGATTAAACATGGGAGTTCAGTTTCCAAAGCTGTCAGTCAAGAACCTTACACACAAGCTAAATTTCTTTTAAAGTGGTAAAGGAAATGCATGAAATGGAAGTGAGTAATTCAGTGTTTACAAAACACAGCTGATGTTAAGCCAACCATATAACTTGTTGCGTGGCTTGACTTTTATCTCTGTGGGTTTAGCTAGCAGAGCTAAAAATGTTATCCCATGCAAGGTTTGAGGCTGTCCTCTGAACAGATGTGGGTGATAACCTTGGGAGCTCAGCTGTCTGCTTCTCCTGCAAATGATAGTGCAGTTCCAGCACAAGTCATAAGAATCCAGACAAACTGTTTGCACAACTGCACACTTCTGCATGCAGATGCTGTAAAAGCACTGTGGAGGCTTCCCCACTGGGGCTTTACACGTGAGTTACCACAACTCTGAATAAACTCTTCCTGAATAAAATAATCCTAGGGAGTACTGATGGCCCAGCAATCTTTCTTTGCTCTACCACACAATCTTTCTTTGACCTTAGTACTACACATGCAACAAAGGTCATTTTCTTTCAGGATTTAAAAAAAATCTTAAAATTTAACCAAGCTGTTAACAGTCTTTTTCCCTTAGTGAGGGGCTCACAATACCAACTATCATTTAATTTAAAGGCCCAGCTCCTGGAATCCTGCAATTACTCTCCCACATTTCTTTTACAGAGAAATGCACAGGGTACACTGGAGCTTGACAGTGCTCTAAAGTCATGTGCTGAAGGCAGTCAGTCTAGCCACAGGAACATTAAATTCCACACAGGCTAATTCATCCTGCTGCACCATTCAACATGTATTGATACAGCATACATCTATACAGCAGTACTGATACAGGTTACAGGAGATAAATTTCAGGCCTTCATGACTCCACAGTCAAAGCACATGAAAACTGGAACATGAACCTCCAACTGCAACTCTGCAGATTCCTGCAGATAGACAGTCACTGAATTAATGAATGTGTGCTGCAGGAAATGGTTATGGAATACAGGCTGGGATGTTGTGGTTTAAGGGTGAGCAGACTGAGTGAGAGGACAGGTGGTACCCCAGGACTCTGAGGAGTCAGAGGGCAGCTGTTATTCCTTCCCCTTCCCTGCCACACTCCACAGAACAAGGAGACTGGGAGTTCAGGGGGCTTTTCCTTCCCGGGATCTGGAAGCAGTGAGGGCATCTCAGCTCAGCTCCACATGTGCTGTGCAATCCACTGCCATCCCACAGTGGGGTTTGTGTATAGTTCTATAACCTTCTTCCCTTAATAGTCCTTTTCCTAGTTTTCTTCTGCTATTCATTAAATTTGTTATAGTCTTAACTTCCAATCTTGGGTGAGGGTTGTTTTCTTTCCTTGTTCCCCTTTTTGCCCTCCCCTGGGAAGGAGGGAGAGAAGGAGAAAGAGGGCTAATCCTGCTCTGTTTCTTGTGGGCTTTCCCTGAGCCTGCAACACGCTGTCTTTAGGCCTCAATTCACTTTTGCTTTAGCCTAGAGAATGTATGTTTTGAAAAACTGCTCATAACCAATGCCAAATGGCACTGATGAATGACATGAAGCACTGACAACTGCATAAAGGCTGACTACCTAGACGCCACAATCCTCCAAACTCCTCCTGAAGCCACAAACAGAAAGACTCACAGTGGAAAATCAAGTCCAAAATACCAACTAAGGAGAGAATTCCTTCAGTAGGAAGTTACTGGGCCATTCCCCAAACTTCACCCAAGCATTTCAGCAATATGGTCCACAACCCTTTTAAATACCAGGCACCGTGGAATGACTTCCCACTATTGTTCTCTTTGAAGAGCTCTGTTATTGCACTGATTCCGAGGTCAGACATCCGGAGGACAGTGTAAGTGGAAAGCATCCTGGTAGGAAAATGGGCTTAAGGTTGCCTTTCAGCTACAGCTCAGCATGGCGAGTCTTTAGTGGGAAACTGAGGTGAACAGTGCAGTGTGTTTTACCCAGAGGACAGAAGTGTTACACACAGAAGTACACCACAGAAGCAGACAGACTCTGATCCCGCAATCAGACTCAGCTTTCCACCGTGCGTGTGCTTACACAGAGGGGCTCGAGGGAACCCCCTGCTGAGGGGACGCCCAAGCCCGGCCTCTCCTCTCACATGGCCCCGCAGGATTTCCTGCCGTGGCAGCGCCTCAATTCCTGGAAGCGATTATCTCCCGAGGGCGAGCAGGGCTCCCCGGGGCCGCAGCCACCCCCGCGCCTGGGCCACCGCATCCGTCGCACCTACCTGAGCGGCGGCGCGCGGCACCTCGGCGTTCCGCGCCACTTCGGAGCGCAGCCCCGCCCCTTCCCCCCCTCCCCTTCCCGCCGCCGCGCGGCTGTAACGGCC
>JANHGL010016790.1:1994-16415 GCA_024611195.1 Ceyx melanurus
CAGCTCACAGGAGCGTCCTTTCAGATGTGAACCCATTAGCCCACGCTCACCCCAAGAGCACTCCACCACACACACACACACACACACACACACACACACACACACACACACACACACACACACACACGGCTTTACTGGAGCTCCCATGTCGGCAAATCCACGGAGCCCTTTTTGCACTACCCTGAACTGAAGGAGTTGCTAGCCCCATCTTCATGTGGGCTGAGGCTGGGGGGGTTTGGCAGAGGAGAGGAGAGAGGAAACCCACACGCGGGGTCGGTGCTGTCTTTGCAACCGGCAGCCCCGCTGGCCTCGGCCGCGTCGGGATCGACCGCGATCCCTCACCTCCCTCGTGGTGGTTTTGCTGCCGAGCAGCACAAACGTGTCCCTGGCTTTGACATGCTGTTGCAGGGAGGAAACCAGCAGATGCAGAGGAAGCTGAATGGGCAAATGAATGTTAAAATAATTGGAGCCACCATTACAGACTTGATGAATGTATTGCTCAAATTACAGCTCTGCCTTGAAAACAAAACAAAACAAAAGCCCGATGAATGTAACATTAATTTAATAATGGTGAAACTTGTAAATAATGTAACACTCATTTAAATGGTTGCTCACGCAAGATCTCTTGAGAGCAGAGTAAGGGACTTTATAATTTTGGGGCTGGGATGACACAGTTCTGTAAAGCGTGATGTTTTATTCATCAGCTCCCCCCAAGAGCTGTTGAGGTGGTGGGGCCAGCGGGGCCAGGGCACTGTCAGGCAGCCCCCAGCCCTGCCATCACCACACGTGTACCCCACTCCTCCTCACCAGGCCCTTGGGTTTCCCCAGCACCGTCCCTCCTCCCACCCGGGTGCTGGTGGCTCCTCCAGGGCTCCCCCAGCCCCGGGGTCCATCTCCCCCATCTTGCAGACATCTGCACCACCCACACATCTCAGATGTCTCTCCTCCCTCCACTGCGGCATTTATTTAAATGGTTCTCTTATCCTTCACCCTCCACCACAAGGTGGAATTAAATTCACAGAAAAACAAGAAATGCTGTCCAGGGCCAGGCTAGTAATTAGCATCAAACCAGAGACAACCAGAGCAGAGATGCTCAGTTCTACTCTTTGTCCCTTCCATTTTTTTTAAGTTGCCCTCTTTTTTTTCCCCTTTTTACTAATGTGAGAGACTATTACCAGCATCTACAACTTCCTTTCACCAAGGACCTCTGGGTTTTTCCCTGTCTGCTTCCTCTGCTTTATTTATTGACATATTCAATAATTCAGAGAAATCTTTTTTTAAATGCACAAGGCAGAGCTTGCCCCCAGGTTTAAAAACAAATCCCGTCACATTTGGCAAACAGCTGCACACAGAAGGCAGACATCAAACATATATCTCCAAATATGTAAATTCAAAGAATCAATAGATGGGGTGTATTCTTTATTTTCATTTTTCATCCAGAAATAAAAGCTTGGCAACATTATCATAATATTGTCATATTGATTTCCTTGCGGTAGGGAGCGTCCTATGCCACGTGGCCCAGGAATAAGCTTTCCTCCCTGACTGAAGGTCAGTCTGCTGCTATGAGGACTGTCCTTACACAACAAAAAATGCTTGATGGGGAGTTGACTTGCAGGGCTGAGCTGTAACCTGGCACAACAAGCCTCTTCCTCCTCCTCAACCCAGGAGGCACCAGCTAAGGGAAGACTTTATGCACAGGGCTGTCAGTGCGAGTCCCACGGCACCTCAGTGCTGTCCCAGTGAAGACCTGGGGTTTGAGCTGTTGATATAGGGACTGAAGCCTGTAGATCGACACCTGCCATTAATTTGCCCCCAGACTATATTGATCTCGTCCACTAAATTTATTCTGCTCCCATATGCTATTTGGAAGGCTACCTCTCCTCTTTTATAGCCTCTAGTACACTTATTTTTCATTTCTTTGGTGCCCGCCGTGTTACACAACCTCACAGTTGACCAGTGCTCTCCAGCTTTCACCTGCCATGTAACTGCTCGGGTTTGCTTGTAGATAATTGAGAAATAAATGTAAATGCACCAAGATGATTAAGATGCAAACAGCTGGTGTCACCAGAAAGGGGAAAAGAAGCAAGCACTGAGTGCATATGAGATAGCAACCCGTGCTGTTTCTTACTGACTCATCCAGGACCGCTAGCCTTCAGATGATGCCAAAGGCAAAGAGGCTGCATTGCAAAACTGCTGGGATGCGCCTCTGGGATTTCTTCATGCATTATCATTTTCATCTTGTTGCTGTCGGATATAAAATAAATGTGTACATCAATACAGCAGTGGCAAGAGAGTGCCTGTTTTGAAGAGACGTTGGCATTGTCTTATAAATGTCAGCAGCTGAAGAGCAGCGAGCTCCGTCACCTGCCTCTGCTTCTATCACTTCCCTTTTATTAAAAATACATATTGACAATAAAAGCTCTGGCTAAAAAAAAAAAGAAAAAAAAGCCCCTCCCTCTCCAGAAGAAAGATCTTGCTCTGCTCTTCTTGGGAAATCTTTAAACACGTGCCCTGTGAAATGACCTTACACATTTTCTCCCCTCCTGTGAATGCCATTGAAATGCTTTGCAAAGCAGGCAGTAAAAAGCAGTTTAATAGCAGTGCTTCTCCCAGCCACCGCAGCAGCAAGTGGTCCAGCTTCCTAAAGTGCTGCATTCTGGCCACCCCACCTGCTCCCAGCCAGGGGGGCCGTGCTGTGCCCTGCCATGTGTGCACAGAGGGCCAGCGCACATGTCACTGCAAGTGCTGCGGTGGCAACGGGCACACGTGGGGCTTGTGCCACAGGCAGCAGGGAACGCCACTGCCTGACACTTCTTTCCAAAATCCAGGGTCACTGGGTGCAGAGGGCTTTGCCACAGGTACACTGGGTGCAGAGGGCTTTGCCACAGGGATACTGGGTGCAGTTGCAAGGCTGAAGCTGCTCCTGAAGGCTACGCTCACTTCTCTGGGTGCGGGTGGTAGGGAGAGGTCAGAAGCTGGGCTGATCTCAAGGGGATCTATCACAGCTGACCGAAGCATTGTGGATGGCACTGCTGTGGTTTTACTATGATAGCAGTTCAATTTATTTTTTTCCTTTTTGGTAGGTGGATTAATTTTTAACTGAAAATTCTTTTTAAAAGTGGAACCCCTTTGCTTTCTACACAATACAGGAAAGAGACTTTAGAAAAGCATCCCGTGAAAGCAAACGGGCTTTATTTCATCAGTTCCTGACTAAAGTCTCGCTATGTGAGTTTCTATCTCTTTTTTTTTTTTACTGCTTTCCTTCACCAGATGTTTCAAGGAAAGAAGGCCAGTGATATTTTAGGAGGGCTGCTTACTGTACACAGTCCACTGGGTGCTTCAGACTCTCACGCACATCTTGGGTTTGCAGTGATGTTGTTTAAACAGATGATGGTCATGACTGCAGTTTGCATCCCTTTGTGCCTTTGTATAAGGCAGCCAGAAAGCTGTGAGTCCCAGTCCCTCCACAGAAACCTCAAAGAAAATATCTTGTTCAGGAACAAAAGCACATGACCCATATAAATGTCAATCACCACAAATCCTAAACATTGGCCATTTGTAAACTATCTCACTGCAAATCAAACTGTTTTATGGTTAGAGGAGCATTTAATATACTATGAACAGTTTAGAGATAGCTTTTCGTATTCAGTGATTAATGGCACCATATTGTATTTCAATTACTATGAGATACTTTCCCATAATAAACGATGACAATAATATTCACATTAAGTCAATAAAAAGCATCTTCAAAGCGTGATGTATAAGTGCCATTATCACAGCCCAATGCAAAAGCATCACACAACAAGTTAGCAACACTGATAACAGAAATGCCATCATCCCAAGGTAGGTGTTTGTGTGAGGCAGAGGCACTGTCCCCTAGCCTGGGAAGCTCTACCAGCTCCCCCCACTGCTTCTAGGGACAACTTCCTAACCTTCAGCTGGGGAGCTGATGAGATGGGGACTGCAAACCCAGACACCTCACTGGCATTTCCTAGGTACTATGTCTGAAAAGAGCTACACAATAGTCACAACAAAGCCTTTCATTCTCTCTTCTTCCACGTGAAACCTCATTAACTGAACAGGGAAATTATTTTTGCTCAAACTGCCTGCCAGCTTTTTAATTGCTAGCACTGATTTAACTTGAGTGTCCAAGAGTGTGCTAACTGGAAACAGTTTCATTCCACAGCCTCACACCTCGAATGTAGTTGCCTACCAGGAAGTGGAAAACTGAAAACAGAAATTAACTAAAAACTAAGAAAATATTTAATTTCAATAAACAGTGAACTGCTTTTATATTGTCCTCTTTAATTTTGTTTCATTTGACTAAAATAAAAAGACACTTGGCTTAGATGTCAAAACACAACATATATCAAAATCTATATAAGGTCCTAAATATAATCTAGAAAAAGGCAATGATAAATTAATAATGGTTATTAACAGTGGCAGAAAATGTAGTAAAATGAGAAGGTGGAAGCAAAACATTTTTGCATCACAGATATGACAATTCTCTCTCTGTCATAACAAGATTTTTCACTATTATCAAAATGAAACAGAAAGGCCCAAATGATTGCCTTTGACTTTCCTGGTGAAAATTACGTTCAGAGGAAGCTGGACTCATCAGCCCTGTTTATAAGGGAAAATTAATTAAAGTTTGTCTCCCCAGTTCACAAAAGCATGTGGGTATTGCAGGAGATGGCAGAAATCTTGGAGGGAGACATTATCCATAGATCACTGCTCAGACAGAATATACCAGCCTCTCCTGAGATATTAGATGCAGTTATTTAATAATCATTTATCCTGCAATCAACACAAGGCAAATGGTGATGCCCCTCCAGATTCCAGCCTGCCTAGCAGAGAGGCCATGGCCCTTGGGCAGAAGGTCTCAGGGGGATGGGAGCCCATGCTGGCCTGGCCAGTAAGGACCATGCCAGTGCTTGATGGGCAGATGGGGTGTCTCCTTGCACAGATTCCCCACACAGCTGGACTCATGGTGGCTGGAACCTTTCTGAGACTGGGTGGCTGTAGCTGTGGCCATGGGCATGTTGCTTCTGCAGTCCTACATGGAGATGCCTCCACCACTAAGTACCATCAATATAACTTTATTAACTACTCTGAAAGAGAAAACATCAGCTCCTTCAACAAGTTTGTATTAAGGTTCTCTTTCCAAATACTTCATTTTGTATTCCTAAACTTTTCCAGCTTGTCCAAAGTAGGAACAAAACATGCATGACAAATACAGGAGCTGTGCACCCTGACACACAGTCTGACCAAGACAAATTTACAGTGGAAATTACTGGTAGAAAACCAAAAAAACCACTCTAGTTTATCAATCCTAAGCCAGTTAATGCTAATAACATAGGTTACTGATAACAGTACATAGCTCCCTTCAACACAAATCAAACTTGTACTGCTTGCTGTACAGCTGAGAAATGAAGGCAGATGTAGCAGTTAAATACAGGTTGAGTCTCCAGGTCAAACCAGGCCATGCCCTGACCATCCTGCTCCTTGCTTTTCAAGTTGCATATTTTTCATTTCTTGAAACGTGTTCTTTCTTAAAGCAATGGAAAATTTGCCATTGACTTCAAAGAGACTTAGAGTGAAAGCTCCTACAGCAGTTGCTGACCCTGAGAAGGACTGTGCATCCCCAGTTTTGGCAGGGCACTATCAATCCTACCAGCTCATGTTGTCACTGTACAACACAACTGCTGGGTGAAAGTTTTGGCAGGAATACTCCACTGACCTTCATCATGGCAACTTTCGAAAAACAAACCTGAATTTGTTCAGAGTCCAGCAAACAGTTTCATAAAAATTCTTCAAAAACTTTATATGCTTGCTGCAGTGACTCTGCCCAGAAAGGGGTGAGTTGTGTTTTCTCAGGACTCTCTGTGGCAGGACTACACACTTGAAAAATGCAAGAGGGTAGAGGTTCAGCCTCCACAGTTGGTCTACCACAGGGACTACCCACAGTGGAGCAGCCAAAGGGTGGGAAATTAGTGGCTGGGGATTTTCCTTCTCATCTGAACAGGAGCTGTGTTGACAGCAAGGGCAAGGCAGTGATATACGTCACCCGTCCAGGCCACGCAAGCCCTTGCCACTTCCCTGCCAAAAATCCAGTGATGTCTTTGTGTGTTGCCATGGAAAAAACCCATGATGTCAGACTGAGGCAGCCAGATTGACTAAGCCCACTCGCCTGCTTCCAAGAATCTGCAAGTTTCTGGAGTGACATTTCTCCCTCTTCCTTCACTCCTCCAAGGCTCAGCCTCTCCATCTTTCAAATCCTGGTTTCAGAAAACAGCAGGGATCCATCGGGCACAACAGGCACCTGCCTTCTGCTTGGTAGAGCTCTGACAGGAACGGTGACACCCAGCATCTCTACTCTAGGACACCCATAAACCAAGTGTCAAGGCAGGGGGTTACAGAACACAATTCACATCTCCTCATCTACCACTTTATCACCCTTGGGACCTCTTAATTTCTTTCCTTGGAAAGAAGAACCTCACCTTCTGCCTCCCACAAAGAGGAGAAGGGAGGCTGTGTTGGTGATCTCCACTTTGTAAAAGTATTTCCTCCACCCCTTATTGACATTCCCCAGGGCTTTAGTAGTAACAGATACCCACTGATGGCAGGCAGTGCTATGGCTAGAACATGCAGGGATGACAAACTGCTGGCTACCCTGCTGAGCTCTGCCCCAGAGGAAAGTACAGCTCAGCAAAGCTCCCTTAAGTCCAAAATCAAGGTGGTCAGCCAAGAGTCTTCTCCAGTCATGGAAGGCTCTGAGGGAGCAGGTATGATAGCTACAGACCACTAGACCCTGCACGTTAATCTGCAATTTGAGAGGACAGGGGTTTATTCTGGGTTCTGACTTTCTTTGTGACTTTGGGCTATGCTTTGCCTCTCTCACATTTAGCTTGTGAGCTCGTGTTGTACAACCAACACCCCCAGACAAACTCCTGGCGCTACTGCCTTTATACCATCAGCCAGGTATACATCTGACCCAGCTATGCAGTGTGCAACATGGGCTGAATGGATATGAAATCTCTGCCAACTGCTGCTCATTCTATACACCATGTAGACCCCCTTGGGAAACCAAAGCCAAGGAAGAAAAACTGTGGTGGGAGAGAGGCCCAAAGAGAATTCTCCCTCTTGAACAACATTCCTTTCATCGGACCAGATATGTCCAGTAGATGAAGGCTGATCACCCAGGAGAGCTCAGTTGTAAATTTATTCACAGACTATGTCTTCTGGGCCTTATTCAGAAGTCTGTCTTCAAGCAGGGTGAGGGCTGAGAAGAAGCAGCCCTGGATATGGTTTTGGGATGGGAAGGGGCTGACCAGGGAAAAAGCTGTTTCTATCATCAACAGCAATCCCCAAAGAGATGCTCTTTAGAGGGAAAAATGCTGCAATATACAGGTGATGTCCCTGTGCCATGTCAGCAGAGCCTGAATGACAAACCAGGGCAGGGACTATTGCCCAGGGTGGAGTTTGGTCCCAGTCTCTGTATGAAGTCTTGGCACTGCTGTGGGATTGTATGTGCTTGTGCCAAGCCAGGTATTTTCATTCTTCATGCATCTCTGTTGAGGAACATGAAAAGCAACAGGCGAGCACCACCAGAACACCCACATGTACCCAGCACAACACTCTCTGACAGGCAAGCTCAGAGCCTTGGCTTGCTTCCCTGCACTCCAGCATTTCCTTATTAATTCACACATCCATGCTTGACTGTGAGAGCCACGTCTTCAGCAGCTTCTCGTAAGGAATAGGACTATGACAGAAACCCCATGAGGATGTGAAAACAGCACAGTAAGGGAGCCTTGCAGCTTCCAGCTAAAGATGCATTTCTTTCAATGCCCTGCATTTCCTTGAAAAGCCTAGGGAACCAAAAAAACCCAGTGATGCTGCTCTAACCCACACTTTCTGGAGAGCCCTCTCCTTGCAGCAGGTACCAAGTGCTGTGGGTGTTTGCTGCAGCACTGCAGAAGAGTCATGCACAGAAAGCCTCTATTGCTGCATGTGCTACCTGTGCTGTGGTGCCAGCTCTTATTCAAGGGGTTCTAGCTGGCTAAAGCCAAGACTTTTGTTGAGTGTAATGTGTGTAATAACACAAGCCAGTCCCTGGTTACCATCTGCTGAACCATGCTTATATCCTCCTACTCTATTGTAAAGTTTCCTATAAATTGAGTACAATCCAACTTGGTCATTAAAAGGCCACCATGCCCAAGATGCCATGAAATGTGTTTTTCTCATGTCTGCTGACAGGTGCACAGCATCTCCCAAGGCTGCTGGGACCCCGTCCCCCTCCAGAAGCATTGCTGCCCTGCCAGCAGCCCTACAAAGTGGATGTCTTGGGTAGAAACCACGGGAGTCCAGCCTGAGCCTGAGACTCAAGGGTCTCCCTTGCAACTCATCATTATTTATTATTTGTACTGTAGAAGTACCTGAGAGCCTACTAATACGATCTGACTGTTTATGTCAGATGCTGAACACAAACTGAATAGCAATGATAGCTGCCCTTGCCAGGAGGTTCAGAAACATATGGATCACTTTGGGCAGAAACAAGGGAATCAAAAGACAATAGGGGGAGCAGTTAGATCCAGATGGGTTCAGAACTCTTGGTGGGACCCAAAGGAAATCACGTCTCACCAGTAACACCTGCGTTCTAGCTATCTGCCTCTGGAAGCTTTGACCCATCACCATACCAGTCTGAGAGTAACTGCAGCACTCTCCTAGATGCTAATGCTTTGTGTTCTGGCTTTGAAAACTGGAAGTCAGAGATGGATGCTCATGTGAACAGCCACAGCCAGGAGAGAAACATGATTGTGAAAAACACAAAATCCCTAGAGCATGTGAACAAACCACAGCAGATGAAGACTCCTTCCCCAACGTGGAAACTTGATCCTGTTATGTGCTGTGTGTGCTTGGTGCCTTTACAGGATGAGAGGTGAAAATGCTCCAGGCCTGGAACCACCAACCAACTGAACCCTCAATTAGCTCTCCACAGTGATTCAGAGAGACCCTGTCAACTGTGTGGATTTGTCTTTTTCCTAAACCTCATTTTCCCCATGCCCTCTGGGGGGCCAGGCCCACCCCCAGGTGCCTTTTTTCCCTCCCCGATCTGCCAGACCACCATTTTGAGTCTGCCTGCTGCCATCTTCTATCTCCCGATGGCTCCCTGGCACCTCCCTGTTGGTCATCAAAGGGAAGGGCAACAAACATTCAGAGTGTTCTGTTGTGCTGTTTACATCATATACAAATACACATATATCTTTTCCTTAACAAAATTATTGTCTCCTTATATGCCTTTTGGTCTCGCATTGCTAAATTGAAGGTAACTGTCCAAACTAGGACAGGACCCTTCAGCTATGAGTTCTAACCTTCCCCATAAGAACCAGGCTTTGTTTTCTGTCTCAGCTCAGAGACTGTCTCTGAGTTCTGTCTCAGAGAACTGAGCTGAGTAATGTTTCTGCTTCAGGATGGCATCTCCTGCTTTCCCACCAAACATCTGTGTCAGGCCAGAGATCAGCTTGTAGAGTCCACTGAGACTTTCGGATGCCCTAAACGATGATCATGGGTTAAACCCCTTCATCCCTAATTCTGGAGTGTGCTCATTAGCTGATTTGAAAGGGACAGGGAGCCAAATAATGTCTGTCTTTAGGAAAGAGCAGAGGCATAGGACACTGTTCTGTCACATTCTGGTCCCCCTTTCCCTTGCTGTAGACCTGGGGAGTAGCTTGTGACTCACTGGAGGTCAGAAGGCACCTCCACCCACACAGGCCAGCACTGAGAAGTCCCCACACTGCTTCACAGCATGTCCCACCCAGGCAGAGACCAGTACACACATGCATAGGCACATTCAGGGATTGATGAACAGTGATGAGTTTTCCCTCTGGCATCCTGTTTCCAGCCATGCCACCTGTCTGTAAACCACCATCATGAGTCCTCCACTCCTCCCAGCAGCAGCTTTCTGCATCCAGTTCTGGAGAGGGTGCAGCTGCAAATCCAAGCATGCTCCAGTGGGCTTCTCAGTGCTCTTCCTCCAGCTTTGCTTTTTGCAACGCTTTACAATCAGTGGCAACCTCAACCCTACCAACCTGCAGCACAGCCTCTTCCTCTCCAAAGGGACATTGACCAAAGAACCAACACCTTTAAACAGCCCTGTCCCACATTTTAAGCATGGGAAAGCTGTATTAGCTGTCAGTTTGAGATGGGGAATGGAAGAGGTGCAGCTGGCAGCCTAGCATGTAGATGTGACAGCAGAAAAAATTGATAGCCTAGACACCTGGAGAAAGTGCTTTAACACTTTTGTTGACTATGGAGAACATAGACTTTAAAACTGCATCATAAGCTGTGTACAGGGGATCCCAGTGTAGCTGTTTCATTGGTACCACAGGGAAAGCTGTTTAAACATAAATTGCTATACAACCTGATGGCTTTATGGCACCTTGTCACTGCTCAAACCATAGCAATGGAACACAAACACCACACCACAAGGACCCCTGCAAGTCAGCCTTCCCTATGAGATCCCCACTATGCACTGCTTCTGGGTGCAGCAGGGCTGGAGCTATCACAGGGGAAAGCAATCAGAGTGACCAAAATTGTGATTCTGTGCATACAGGGGGCTTACAGAGACCCAGCCAAGTACAGGGATGATGTTGCACTCCCAGCTTGGAGAGGGTAGAAGAGGTTGTTGCCAGAGGTCCTGGGGCGGGCAATTAGAAATTAATGCTCTTTCCAGAAAACAGTGTGGTCACATCTCCTCTTCCTCTAGAGGAGCAGAAGGAACAAGAAACTGTTTTCTTCTCTTTCACTAGTAATAACCATTCCCCTTACCCCTCGATGCCAAAACTACAATCCCTTCCCTTTCACAGGTGCCAAGCCTCATTGGTGCTATTGTACCATCAGCCATACCACCTCCCTGCATCTTGCTGATGTTTCAGCAACTCACAGAAATGATGAGGTTTGGAGCTAGCCTAAAAAATCCTCTCTCTGTCCAGGCTATTCTCTCCAAAGAGACAGATCTCTTGCTATGGCTGAAATGACCATCCTTACTCCCTGCATGTCCAGCCTGCACCCTTTGCCTCAATTCATGTAGTCCTCTGTGCCCTTGAGCCCAGCTGCGTGGGGTGAGGCATCGCTCCTCCTCCACGTCTGATTGCGTTGCTCTCCGTGCCGGGTGGCGTGGTTGGGCTGGAGCAGAGAGTGGCTATCTGCCAAGAGTAAGGTCAGTGCAGCCTGGGAAAGAAGAGATCTTGGCAGAAACTGCTTTCTCTTACCTCTGGGTTAGCACAGGTAGATGCTGCCTCAGGTGCTGGACCAACGGCATTATACCCAGAGTATCACCGCATTAATTTTTTACCTAGACTTCTCTACTTCTGCCAAGTGACAACTCCATTCTGCTCTCTCAACTGACCTCCAAAGTAGAATATCCAAGACAGTAAAAATGCAATGTCTGCCTGGAAACCACCCAGGCAAGCAGCCAGATCTGTAGCCCAGCTCTTCACCTCGAGGCTCACAGCCAAAATCCTGCCCTCAGACACAATTCCTCCTGAATCTAGCCAGAGCAGCAGACCAGCATCTGCTCACTGGATCTGGCCACCAGTTACAGTGCAGCCTGGACACAGGCTGGGCTCTTTGCTGGTGTAAAGCAGCTGAGCTCCACAACTAAGAACCTACACCCCGAGGGTGAAAAAGTAGCTGGTTCTATAGGATATGCACTCAGCAGAAAGTTCAAGGTAAGCAGGACAAGTAGAGAGATTTAAATAGATTCACACAAAAGCTTCCCAGTAGCAACCAGAGGTGATTATCACAGCAGAACAGACTCCTGGGATGCATGTATACACAAAGCTTTGCAATAAACCAGAGCGTGAGCCACCCACAGCTTGCAGAGGCCAGGTCTCCTCTCACACCAGTGTTACAGAGGAGCTTGGACATCACAGCACTAAATGTTCTGCATAATTCAATGGCAATTACGCTAACCAAGACCAGAAGTATAGCACCAAAACATTTTTTTCAGACACAGGAATTAGAGAATTGGAAAAGAAAAACATTTGTTGAAGTAACTCATACCGTCAAACTTTGCTGCTTTTTTCCTCTCCTTCCTCGCCTAGGTCAGCAAAAGCCTCCAGGTATGTGCATATGGCCTTGTTCCGCACGCTCTTAAGGATAAATGCTTATGGAAAGCTTTTTCTGAAACAGGTATTTTTTGTAAAATCCTCTCAGTATGGCAGCTGTGTTCCAGATCTGACCACCTCAGTCCAGCTCTCTCCTCTCTTGTCTTTACATTTTCCCTTCCCAAGGTGCCCAGAAAGGTGTCGCTTTGCCAGATTGAGGCATGCTTGGAATAGGTAACAGTGGTCTGCAAGACCTCTCCAGCAGTGCTCACTGCACTAACCTTCCCTCTCATCCTCCTGCTAACACATACATTTACAAATTTATGGGTATATTTATGAGAAAGAGACGTTTATTATTCACATCCAGCCTCACCCTACGTTTTCTGCTAAGCTGAATGTGCTGGAGACAGTCCAGTTTTGAGACAACCTACAGCTCCCTAGGTGAAGGCTGGGAAGCAGGCATTGCTTTCACAAGCAGCTCACACAGTCATCTTCAAGTGAGCTTGCCCCTGGACAGTCCAGACCTGCAGCCTCAGGGTCAAAGCCTGAGCAACAGCTCCCACGAGCCATCCCAGTGCTGCTGCAACACCAGCACCCAAACAAAATGTGATTTTGCAGGTGAAACCATTTATTTGAGAAAATTGGGTATGTCCCATCTCTCCCAATTACTGCAGCTCCTTCAGCAACAGCTGCATTTCCTCCAGATATTGACTTCTCGAAGTAGAGCACAGCACCTATTCTGCTTTATTCTGAAGTTCCAGTAGTGTTGATGGCCAACACCTCCAAGAACTCAGTGTTGAAGCAGCCATTTTCTGGGTTTTTAGAGGTTTATTCCGAGAAGCTTTCTTCAAATGTGGTTTTCAAAACTGTTACCATGAACCCAGTCTTGGAAAAGGCAATTTGTCTTCATCACCAAGAAAGAAAACATACCATGAACTAAGTAGCACTGATGAGTTTTGCTGCCTCATACTTTCACATCAATCTGAGAGGGACACCTGGGATGAGATGTGCATACTAGTGGCAATGCACCAATTTGCACCAGCTGAGCACTCTCATTGGACTGCAGAAGTAAGACATCAGCCCATAGAGACATCTTAGTCATGGCACAAGAAGTGTGATGGAGCTGCTCTAAAAGCAGACAGTTTAACAACCCCTGGCAGTGTCTGCTTACGCTGATCCCAGTCCAAGTGAGCCAGCAGCCCACCATAAAAAGGCACCAGGGGGGTGTTCATCCAGCAGCCTGCTGGCTAGATGAACCTAGCAATACAACTGATGGGACTAAAGGGCCCTCCAAATTTGAGAGCAACAAAGAGAACATATTCCTGAACATATTACTGGACCGCCCTCCCCCATCATCTGTAAATGAGCACACTCTGTTCTGCAACCTTTCCAAAAGCAGAAATGCAAGCATGCCCCACGCCAGAGCAATTTTGGGGAAGCTCTGCACTGCACTATCCATTTAAGGTCAAACAGCTCATTAGCCAACCCAAACTAGCACTCAGAGAGGGCTCAGCTCACAGCTAATCCTAGTTAAAAATGCCACAATCGATGCCTTAATAAGCACAGAGCATTTCTGGAGGTAGCCTGTCTGGACTGACGCTCAGCACCCGCCACCTGCACTTCAGGGCTGCCGCCGTCTCCCCACACAGGCACGGAGCACGTGCTCCTCACAGAGGCTGCTCCTGCTCTGGGTTCATTCCCACTCTGGGTCCTTCCAGCACTTCACAGGGTGCGCAGCTCTTCCCAGACATCTATGGCTGAGAAGAAGAACTGTTTCTGTCGGTCTGGTCACCCCCAGTCCCCTGGGACCCCGAGCGCTTGTGGCCGCACGCTGCGCGGGAAGCACAGGCTGCTCGCCCGGCGAGCATCAGCGCCTCAGCGGAGCAGCCCCCGCGGCGGGAAGCCGGGAGATGACAGCGACACAACCACGGTCACCCCGCTCGACGGCCCCAGCCGCTGAAACACGGCGGCTGATTCCGCCAAAAGCAGCAAGCGCTGCGGTGCCGTAGCACAAGCTCGCGCATCGCGCTCTGCCACCGCCGCGCGCCTCACCGCCCCCTTATATAGCGCCCTAAAAATAGCTCGCCCCGCACCTCCTCGCGGGCCGCGGGGAGGAGGCGGGAACCGCGCGGCCGACCAATCGGAGCTGCCACCGGCGGCCCGGTACCGCCCACCGCGCCCTCAGGAGCGTCGCCATTGGGCCGCAGAGACTCCGGGCGCGCGGCTGGGCCCGCCCCTCCCGCCCCGCTGTTTACCTTACATGGTCACGCTCTGCCTGAGTGGGCCGCGCGGCTGCGCGCCGATGGGGGGGGGC